>JAODAL010016190.1:0-81481 GCA_025379985.1 Phyllomedusa bahiana | reverse complement strand
TTTAAAAATTTTTGGGAAAAATTTCGCTTGCGCAGAAATTTTGCAACTTTAAATCGCAAATTTTTCCAAATTTCATAAATTTTGATATTTTTCGCAAAAAAAGGTTGTTGGATAAATTTTTACTAACTTAAACAAAGTGCCCCGGTTTGAATCAATGGAAAAGGAAAAAGTGTCAAAAGTTATTCTAATAATGGACACATGTCGATTTCAAAAATGGGGCTGGGTCGGGAAACCCAAAACAGCTGGGTCCTTAAGGGGTTAAATGTAATTTTAATAGGTTTCCCCACTTTTCATTCCAAATTAAAGATAGGTGTATTAGTTTGTGTGTTTGTGACCGAGATATTAAAATGAAAAATTAGGCTTCATTTAGAAAATAATTTTCTGTAAGCCTTTGTAGCTAGTTAAGGATTTAGACACTGGTCCCTCTACACCAGGTAGTAGAGAACTACAAAAAATAAGGATTTTTTGAAACCCTTCCCCTGGGCCCCATTTAAATAAAAAATTAACCTGTTTTTTCCACTCCCACCATGCTTCGAGCCCCACAAAAACTATTTGGGCACTGTCCCCCTTAGCTCAGGTGACAGCCAATTAAAATACGGGCCTAAAAGTAAAAAACCTCCGGGGAATCACTTGACTTCCTTACTGAGCCATTGAATGTGGGAAACACCCGGATCCAGCACTTAGAAACGAGCAAACTTTATTAAATTACTGAAGCATGCTAAACAGCGGTCCAAACATGATAAAATAGCTGATACCAGCCGACGCGTTTCGGGCTACACTAGCCCTTGTTCTCAGCTAATGTAAAAGTGAATAAATCACCGTTTAAAAACAAAAGCCAGCCAATCACAGTATTACAACACTAAAATATTAAAACCCAAATGGTGGATTTGGTTATGGAAAAGGGCCCAAATCAAGTTAATACACGGGAACGTCAAAACCCAAGGGTAAAAACAAGCATTATCGGCATAAAAGGATACATTTATATATTACCTTTAGTATATTAATAATAAATCAGTTCTATAATTTAAACCTAAAGGAAACCTAGTATTCAAATTGAGTATCCAGTATGCTTCACACTGTCTAATTTTCTTTGTCCAATTGCTTCCCCGATATCGCTTATCAATCTGTTCTATGGCATAAAAACTAAAGCCTGTTATGTCACCACCATGACATTCAATAAAGTGTCTTGCAACTCCAGACACTTGTCCAACATGATGTTTTATGCTGCTAAGATGTTCACTTATTCTCACTTTTAATTTGCGTTGTTGTTTTGCCAACATATACTTTTTTATAACAAATGGTACACTCCGTAATATAGATAACATGGTGACTATCACAGTTCAAAAACTGCTGTATTGCAAAACTTTTTATACCATATGTACCACTGAAATCCATATTTTTTTCCCCCATTCTACATAAGTTGCAGCGGGCACCACCACACGCAAAGAAGCCTTTTAACGACAACCATGTCGTACGTGATTTTTTAGTTATCAAGGCACTAGGTGAAATTACATTGGCGATGGTTTTCCCTCGTTTTGGTATACAAATAACTCCTTTTTCCAATATTTCTGATAAAGTCGGGTCCTGACGTAATATATTTACATTTTTATAAAATATAGACCTTCCTTAAAATTTCTGCTATATCATGTAGAGAATACCAGTTTTTGAAACCACATGGAAAAAAGACGCAATGTCTAAAATATAACTTTTATTAATAATAACTTAAAATATATCCCACTAACAACTCTCTCTAGAACTACCAGGGCGATACTGTACAATGAATAACAGTCCCTACCCTAAAGTGCAAGATGATCGCCCCGATAAAGGGCGCTCTTTCCCGGAACCTGTCCCTAGGAAAATTAACAGATATGATCCTCTAGTCTGGTCCCAACATGTTTCGACCAGCCTGTTAAAATTATTATACCTGGTCACCTCAGGGGACCAAAATGCAGGAATTCAGACTAAAGGTGTTCAAAAATAATTATCAAATAATATACTACAGGTATACAGTGCTTAATCCAAGATACCTGATAAAATAACAATACCAACTAGGGAAAAAGAGAACAAGGATGATGTATTCATCCCAGAAAGTAAGAGGTGGTCATATCCAAAAAATCTCAATACCTTAGGTAAAAGTGATATACCTTACCGATATGTAGAGGAACCACCCCATTGTTTCAAGGTGTAGTGATTATAGACACCTCTATGTCATCTCTAGCCCTGTCAGGGCATTGCAGCATCGGCCACATTCAATAGTTCAGAGAGATTCCCTGTTTTGAATTAGTCAGAGGTTTCTGGATACTGGCCATTTATCTAGCTGGTATTAAACATATTCCTTTTGTAATACCAGTTTTTGCCCTATATTTTCCCCTTTTTTGTTACTTGTGGAGTTGTCATTAAGCAACTGGATTTGAGTTTTCAATTTGACTTTATTCTTTGCTTCCAACAAACTTCGTGTAGTATATCCCCTTTGGTTTAACCTATTATCTACTCTTTTCTCTGTCTCGTGGTAATCTGCCTCTAGGGTACACGTTCTTTTTGCCCTTATATACTCCCCATAAGGTATAGCTCCAATTGTATTTGGGGAATGGCAACTATTTACCTTTAAAATTGAATTTCCTGCTCCTGGCTTTCTGTACTGTGTAGTTATGACTTGTCCAGTTTCTACATCTCCCTTCAGAAAAATATCCAAAAAAGGAATACCAGCCTTATCCCATGTAGCTGTAAACTGAAGATTATATGGGTTTACATTGATGTAATCAAGAAAGGACTGTATGAGCGCTACATCGCGACCCCAAATTAGCAAGAGGTCGTCGATGTAGCGCCCATACCAAATGATACAATCCAAGAATGGATTATCACAATTGTAGATGACGTGGTACTCCCACCACGCCATCATGAGGTGGCTCCTATCGGGGCCCCTACCAACTGTAAATAAAAATCGTCCTGAAATTTAAAATAATTGTTTTTCAAGAGATATTCTATACTCAAAAGGATAAATTCCTGTAGTCCCTCTGCATACCTACTATGGTTCTTTAAGAAAAATGATACCGCTACCGTCACCAATTCATGGGGTATGCTGGAGTATAAACTCACAACATCGCAGCTCACCCAGGTATAATTTGTATTCCATTTCCTATTGAACATGGCCTTTAATACTCCTTAGTGTTTTTTTTTATATACCTAGGTATTCTTTGTACCAGGGGCTGTAAATACTTATCTAGCCACATACTCAAACATTCACTTAGGGAGCCGTTACTACTGGCCTCAGCAGTACCTGCTCGGATAGACATCATGTGACCAGTGAGGCTAGGGCCCGTCTACATGACATGCTTTTACTGTTGGATTTTTACGTGGATTCGGGTTTTCAAAACCGCAAAAATACGATTCTAAAAGCATCCCCATAAACCTCAATTGAAAATACGAGTTGTAGTCCACACGACTCGGATTTTCAAACTTTGAACATAGTCATTCTTTCCGCCAGATTTGCGATCAAAAAGCACATCCCAGTATCTGTCTGATCCGCATTCAAAACCCCGTAAAGGTGAATGGGACTCATTTTCTGACTGCAAATTCGTCGGAAAAAAACAAAACAAAAATCCTCACTGAAAAACCTGTCAAAACACTTTTCGGACCACGCGGTTTTCGGATTCAGAATTGGATGAGTATTATGCCCATTGTTGTGTGGATGCAGCTTTAGGGTATGTTCACACAACGGTTTTTGAAGAGTGAATTTACTCTTCAAAATGTTTCAAAGATCGTCTTATTAGAGGCATGTTTGTAGACGATTTTGAAGAGGAAATATATTCTTTGGATTTGAGGCACGGCTTTTAACACCATTTTCGGCGTAGTTTTATTTAATAATATACTCTACTCTGATCATATTAAATATCATTAAATGTTATATTTTTCTTTATATATTATACATGTATAGTATATACTATAGTGTATATGTACTATATATACACTAAATAGTACAGTATGTAGTGTATGTATATATACTAGTGTGTGTGTGTGTGTATATATGGGTATCATATTCTCAGCGTGGAAACACCGCAAAAAAATGCTCGACACTGGGTTTTATTAAGTTAAATACCTTGTCAATTCTTGAAGCGCTTACGCAAGTAAAATCTACATAGGAAACAATGGGAATCGGATACTCAGCGCGGAAACACCTCAAAAAACGCCCCACACTTGGATGGGGTAAGATATTTACTAATGCAGTATATTTACCCAAATCCATATATTTACCCAACCCCAACAATAACCCAAACAAATTTGGAATGTTTTTTGAGGCGTTTTTGTGCTGAGAATCCAATCCCCATTGTTTCCTACGGGGATTTTACTCACGAAAGCGCCTCAAGAATTGACAAGGTACTTAAATTCATAAAATTGTCTCAAAATACTCGCCACAAATATACTTGTAAACTCTGCATCGTATGAGCGACGGTACAGATTTTACATTGGAATCAATTAGATGTTTACTTGAACATTTGTTTTGAAGCTTATTTTGGGGTGTATTTCAGTGCAAAATACACACAAAAAAAAAAAAAAAAACTCTGTGTGAACATATCCTTATAGGTCACATAAATGATGCCCTCCTGTAACCACTGCTCTTAAAGGGGTTGTCTCACTACATTGATTCATCTTACCTCAGTAGTGTTTTCTTGGTTTCATTTTGAATTCAGGAGCGTGTCTACTGGCTTTTACTAGGCTGTGGTAGAAGCCAGGTCTGTAGCTATAGCAACCAGTGCTGGCAGGATATCAGGAGAGATTGAACAGGTCTGTAGCTATAGCAACCTGAGGAGCTGATGCAGCCCATACAAGAGGGGATATCTCAGAATAGGTAGGACATTGTTAATGGACAAATATTGCAAAGTGACTACTTTTTGCAGGATCTTTAACATAAGAAGCAATCCTTGTAGTGAGACAAACCCTTTAACGCCTCATAACAGCTTGATCTGAACAGCCTAGACGGCTTGTTTTTTGTCAAGATTACCACCTAATGATTGATCAGGCCATACTAGTCCTCATTTACATACTGTATCTCCATCTTTTGGGGGCCCAAAGTTTCAGTGACTTTTTTTTTTTTTTTTACTTACGAGTCAAAGAGAAGCTGTCATGTTGAACATGTGTTGTTTGCAGGTAGCCTGGTGTCGGCGAAATTAACAGATTTTATATGTTTAAACTAATTTCTAAAAGCATTGTTGAAAAACAAATGTGTTCAAGAGGTTATCCAGGTCCCCTTAAAAAATTAATAGGCACCGGGAAAAGAGGAGAAAAAAAAAAAAAAAGGTTTTTGGCCATTGAATCACATTTACAATTGGTGAACGCTTACACTGGTTGAAATGAACCTGCTTTCTTTTTTGTTCTTTTGTGCAGTTTGGATTTTCTCTTACATTGCTTTCATTTTCTAAAATAAATTTTTTCCTGTTGCCCCCCCCATGTTACTGTGGAAATGCTATTAAAAAAATGAAATGTGCTTTGGAAATGATTATAAATTTCATGTTATTCTGATAATTTAGTGAAAGGGATTTTGTTTAAGGCTGCATTTCCCAAGGGGCAGACTGCTATTTTCCCCAAAAATTCTGAAGAATAAGGGCATGTCCCCCCCTGCAAGGGTTTTTTGCCGGTTTTTTGCCGGGTTTGCGGTTTTTCAGACCCCTTTAAAAAACCCGGGGCCCAAAATAGCACAATTGTGCTTTAAAGGAAAACCGTGTAGCAACCCCACTTTCACAGGTTTTGCCCCAAAGGGGGTTTTTCCCCCGGGGGAGCCGGGGCCCCAAAAATTGAGAAGCACAATCTTTCCCTCCGGGTTTCCCACGGAAAGTTCTTCTTAATGGGGGGGGGGGGGCTGTTTTCCGCCCTTGCGGAGAAAGCCGCCCCCCCCCCCCGGGCGGCCGTGGGGGTCGGGCGCAAAAAAAGGACAAATACCCCCGGCAAACCGGCCGGTATTTTTTTCCGTGCCCGTGTTAACGCGCCCCTAAAAGTTCACCTAAAAATCGTACTAATTTGGGTTTATTGTGTCCCCCCACAACTTCGAATTTACTTCAATATAGGGAAGGCACAATTCGCCTAAAAAACCCCAGGGAAACCTTAGTGCAAATTTTGCCAAAATCTGCAACAATTGGTGCAGATTTGTGCAAAGAAGCTGCCGATTTTATTCTGGAAAATCTGCAGTCGATCCACCCTGTGTGATTGTGCCCTATGAGAAATCCACAGCCAATTTTAAGAATGACTTGTCTGTGAAGTATTGTACTGAAGCTGTGGTGGTCAGCCGCCATATTGTGGGGGATCTGACATGCGGCACTTGGCATCCCCATATTTATTTGGTCCAGTGTGCACATTTGACTTTTTTTGTGGCAGTTATTTTCCCCATAGTTGGATGTAGAAAAAATAAACTTTTCAACACGGCTTTTGAATTTGCCAAATAGAGATAAAGGGTATTCAGACCACAGATATAGGCATATTAAAAAAGAAACTTATAGTTACAAAAGTATTCATAACTTTTGAACTGTTCCTCATTTTTAAACATTACAGCCTTAAGTGTATTTCATTGATATTTTATGTGATGGAGCAACACAGATTTAAAAAACGGGGCTCTGTCCGGAAGGTCAAAACTGGCTGCGTCCTTAAGGGGTTAATATGAAATGCCATTGATATTATCTCTATTATAAAGATATAAAGATAAAATGAACATTTGTCCAACTCGATTAAAGGGGTTGTCTTACCCTATTGATTCATCTTACCTCAGTCCTGTTTTCTTGGTTTCACTTTGAATTCAGCGGTGTGTTTACTGGCTTTAAAACTAGGCTGCAGTAGAAGCCAAGTTTTGTAGCTATAGAAACCCAGTGCTGGCAGCCTATCAGGAGAGATTGAACAGGTCTGTAGCTATAGCGGCCTGAGGAGCTGATGCAGCCCATACAAGAGGGGATATCTCAGAATTGGTAGGACATTGTCAATGGACATATATTGCAAAGTGACTTGTTTTTCCAAGATCTTTAACATAAAAAGCAATCCTTGTAGTGAGACAATCCCTTTAATGTAGTTAAGATTTAATCAAGAACCTACCTTTCTATGGTATACTCGGATTGACCATGTACTACATGGATGGCAACTTTTCATGAGTTATATTGCTACCATATTAAAGAAAAACCTGTCCACAGTTTTTTTTTTTCACTAATTAAAACCAAATACTGACACACATTCTTTTCTTATCCATTTTTTATTTGCTAATTGTAGATTATTTTTTTATTTTGTTTTCTGTATGTGATTATGGAGGCAGCCATCTTACATGAGCTGCTTTTAACACCTTTTAAGGCATGTCCCCATGGCAAGGGTTTTTGGACGGTTTTACAGACTGCTTTCGGTTTTGAAAACCATCTGTATACCATCTGTCAAACCCTAGAACGGACTTCTATGAAAAATCCGTGCAGCGGTCCCCACTGCACGGATTTTCCGCTGGACGGTTTTTTAGACCACCAGCGGTCCCAAAAACATAGAACATGTTCATTCTTCCACCCGGTTTTCGGGTGGAACATGGACAGGTCAATATGTAGGGGGAGAGCATTTTTCAGATAATCCGACTGGTATTTGTGTCTGCTGTGGGAATTCGCCCTTAGAGAGATGCATTACAGCAGCTACATGGGCATAGGAGCCTGAACAGAAGGGAACATTACTTCTATCTTTCTAGACATGATCTGTGATCTGGGAAGAAGTCATTGTGCAGGGAGGGGGAGCTGTGATCATCTCTTATTGTGAATGGTGGATCCTGTTATCTATGTGTTATCTATACACATTCTTGTAACCATGTTGTACTGATAATGAAGAGACTGCAGAAAAATGTTATCTACTAAACAGGAAGTTTCAGACGATTATTAGACCTAGTGGTCAAAGTGAAAACCACTGGATTTCAGGATTCTTTAAAAGTAAGGGATTTTGATGCTGTTTTCGAAGCGGTTTTTGGAGCTTTTCCATTCCCGAAACAGCATTAAAACCTTGCCTGAAACACGCTTCTTCAGAAGAGGCTTTAGACGCATTTCTCGGCGCATTTTTGGACGAGGTTTTGGGTGAGGTTTTGAACACTGTTTTCACCCATACAAATTAGTAGCCAGGTCAAAAAACGAGCCGGGAAACGCGCCTAAAACACGCTTCAAGAATTGACGTGACACTTCTTTTTTAGCGGCCAAAACAGCATCCGAATAAGTGCAGCTCTGTTTTACATCGGAATCAATTAAATGAACTGGGGGCGTTTTGGAAGCTGTTTTGGATGCAGCAATGCTCTGAAAACTGCATCCAAAACAGCCTCCAAATGTGAACATACCCTAACATATACACACGAGTTAAACAATAGGCCATTTTCTAATTACGCATTCCGTTTAAAGGCGTCGCCTATGATGGGTAAATCCTTTTAAAGAAATGACTAATCTTGTATGGTTACCTGGATATATCTATCATACGACTAATAAAAAAACATTCACATGAGTAGTAGTCACATTGTCTGTTCCTTTTAGATAACGGTGTAATGTTTGTTCTTCTTTCTGCAGTCTGTCTTCACTAGAATGGCTGTCGTGAAGGCTCTTGACAAGATAAAAGACCACGATTTCTGTTTGTGAGTTCCCTTAACTCTACTTCTCAGTACCAAGTATATTATTAACAGAACAATGCGAAGGAGGAGCTGATAGAGGAAGTACAGAATACATGTAGTTGTTAATGATCTGCTGATTAATTGTTTCACTGTCTTCTGTTTTTGGAAGACATTCAGAGTTCACAGAACTCGTGTTTGCGCAGCTAGCAGAATGTCTCCCATCAGCGTAATGGTTACAGAGATTTTGGTGGAATGTTTTATTACCCTTGGAGCACAGCAAACATTTCTTATAATAACGTGAAATGTCCTAGTTCCATTTTCTGCTGAATCTTTGCTGGGGTAGATCACCAGAATTTGGTCCTATTGCTATATATAACTTTTACAGTTGAAATAATGTGTTTGTTTCACTAAGATATCTCCATACCATTTGCCTTTGCTTTCAGACACCCACATGAGAGCTGCTCTGCCTAAGCAACTTCCAGCTTTAGCTCTTAGATTCAGCGCATCTATACATTACATACATGCCCATTGTTCTATATGGCTACTTTGTAACGAAATGAAATTTTTTTTTTTCCTGCTATGATCAGAGATCTTCTTGGAGTTTATATGCAGTTTTAGTACATACGGCAAGTCATGAATATCCTTCCAAGAGTACTGTGAAGGAAATAATTATTTGATCCCTTGCTGATTGTGTAAGTTTGCCTACTGACAAAGAAATGAACAGCCTATAATTTTAAGGGTAGGTTAATTTTAACATTGAGAGATACAATATCCAAAATAAAATTCAGAATATCACATTGTATAAATTATATAAATTTATTTGCATTTTGCTGAGAGAAATAAGTATTTGATCCCCTACCAACCATTAGGAGTTCTGGCTCCTACAGACCAGTTAGATGCTCCTAATCAACTCGTTACCTGCTTTAAAGACAACTGTCTTTAATTGAGTCTTTTATAAAGGTGACTATCAGTCAGACTCTAACCTCTACAACATGGGCAAGACCAAAGAACTTCCTAAGGATGTCAGGGAAAATATCATAGACCTGCACAAAGCTGGAATGGGCTACAAAACCATGAGTAAGACGCTGCGTGAGAAGGAGACAACTGTTGGTGCAATAGTAAGAAAATGGAAAACATACAAAATGACAATGATCTGGGGCACCATGCAAAATCTCACCTCGTGGGGTGTCCTTGATCATGAGGAAGGTGAGAGATCAGCCTAAAACTACACGGGGGGAACTAGTTAATGATCTCAAGGCAGCTGGGACCACAGTCACCAAGAAAACCATTGGTAACACATTACGCCGTAATGGTTTAAGATCCTGCAGTGCCCGCAACTTCTCCCTGCTCAAGAAGACACATGTGCAGGCCCGTCTGAAGTTTGCCAATGAACACCTGGATGATTCTGTGAGTGATTGGGAGAAGGTGCTGTGGTCAGATGAGACAAAAATTGAGTTCTTTGGCATTAACTCAACTCACCATGTTTGGAGGAAGAGAAATGCTGCCTATGAACCAAAGAACACTGTTCCCACTGTCAAGCATGGAGGTGGAAACATTATGTTTTGGGGGTGTTTCCCTGCTAAAGGCACATTACTATTTCACCGCATCAATGGAAGAATAGATGGAGCCATGTACCGTAAAATCCTGAGTGACAACCTCCTTCCCTCTGCCAGGACATTAAAAATGGGTGGTGGCTGGGTCTTCCAGCAAGACAATGACGCAAAACATACAGCCAAGGCAACAAAGGAGTGGCGCAAAAAGAAGCACATTAAGATCATGGAGTGGCCTAGCCAGTCTCCAGACCTTAATCCCATAGAAAACTTATGGAGGGAGTTGAAGCTCCGAGTTCCCAAGCGACAGCCTCAAAATCTTAATGATTTAGAGATGATCTGCAAATAGGAGTGGACCAAACTTTTTCCTGACATGTGCGTAAACCTCATCAACTACAAAAACGTCTGACTGCTGTGCTTGCTAACAATGGTTTTGCCACCAAGTATAAAGTCTTGTTTGCCAGCGGGATCAAATACTTATTTCTCTCAGCAAAATGCAAATAAATTTATATATTTTATACAATGTGATTTTCTGGATTTTATTTTGGATATTCTATTTATCAATGTTAGAATTAACTTACCCTTAAAATTATAGACTATGGGCAAACTTACACAATCAGCAAGTGATCAAATAATTTTTTACTTCACTGTAGATCATATAGCAGCTTACAGTGGCCTGTTAGGTGATTTAACATACACTACAAAGCCACAGTGAACATGACTGGCCAGATCCGTCACTGAGTAAATCTACAATCTCCACCCCATAGACTCATTCAGAGCTGGTTAACCTGTAGACTCTTTTGGGGCTATTACAATTTACTGTAAACTGAAAAAAGAAAGGCATACCATGTTCACATTGTGTTTTTCAGAATTTTTTTTTTTTGGTGTGCAGGAACTTTTATACTTTTGTAAATTTGGATAAGCTTTAAATTGGGAGGGAATCCTCGTTTTGTTTCTTGCAAAGGATTCACCGGTGTTTTCGTGCAGATCTTGCAAGTTTGGTTTTTTAGTTTTCTCTCCTGGGTTTTAAAGGAGGTCGGTTGATCCCAAAAAGTCTGAAATTGGCCCTCTATTGAAGGTAAAATTGCCCAAAGGACACCCGCTTGAGATGTTTATGTGGCTTTTTAAATTTTTTTTGAAAAACCCCGGATGGGAAACTCAAAATTTTTTTGAAATATAGACCACCTTCCAAAAAAGATTAGGCCAAAATTTTGTAATTTATGATCACTTAAAAAAGAACTTTGGTTTTAAACGCAGTTCAGTTTCCTTTAATGGCCAGGTGAATTATATATGAGTTATAATATAACAGAGTTTGTAGCATGTCCCCAATATAGAGCATAAGCACTTTACTTGTCTGAATCATCTCTAGGGGCTTAATGTTTCTCCTTGGAGAGAGCACCATAAAGGTGTGTGGAGACTTTTAGGCCATGCAGTGTTCTATGTGAAATATAATATTCTAATAGTCTGTAGGGAAGAGAGCTAGAACTGTAGTTCCACCTATTGGAAGTAGTGTTCCAATAGGTGGTATAAAAGGGCCCATAAAAGAGAGCCTTGAAACATATACAAATAACAAATAAGTCTCAATAAAATTTTATGATGCTCTGCCAAGAAGAAATTTTACGTCCCTAGAGCTACATTAAAGGCCACTCACCCAGCCTGAACCCTCCTCTGCACTGACAAGGATCAAACACCCCAAAAAAGCTGGAAATGAGAGACTTTCATTGTTTGGAAAAGTTACTGTCTTGACTTTAAATCCCCAGTCAAGTATCTAGGCTCTTTAATGGGTCATATGTGAAAGCTCTTTCCATGGTCAGCTCTTGTAACCAGGCCTCTAGAAGGTTTCCACCCATATTGAACTAGGAGTGACTAGCAAGTTGGCAGTTGTGCAGAATATTCATTAGATACTATGAGGGACTTGCAAGTAAATCTTTATAGTAAAAAGAAAACTGACTGAAAGGCTTGAATATGTCTTACACATCAGTGATTCTGCATGTGTAGATGCTGCTGACATAATTATATATTTTCATAGCTGAGATAGTGAGATAGTTATTTATATGTGACTTGTTTAATTAAGACCGGGCTCTACGATTTTATTACTAGCAAGATAAAAACTGCCTAACGTTTATACATTTTATAGACACTTTCCATGGCCTCCATCTTCTCCAAAGACAACATGCCACGTTGTTGATATCCAGTGCAACCATGCATCAGTTTTCGTGGCAGGTAACTATATTTATTTCCTTTATCTCTTTATTTTATGTTTTCCTTTAAGGTCTGTAGGGTTAAGATTTTATTTGTTGATTGCACCCTAGCCTAGACTCTGCGACGTGCTCTTCTTCATTATGGTGTTCTCCTTCCAGCTGCATAGTCAGTATTCTGCTTAGTTTACATGTTCACTATTGTAAAACATATTTCAGCAAAGAGCTGTTTGTTTTAGGGCATACAAGTAACGATAATGGATGTATCTGAAGTCCTAAAATAAAAAGCTCTGTCTTTTGACATATGCTCTGACATACAGCAGTACTTGCTTTTTTCTGATCCCCCGTTTTCTGGAACAGTAATGAGCATGTAGGAACAACACACTACTACTTACTACTAAACTTCATTGAAATTCTGGTCATGATGGTGGTTCCCAGGGATCATACATTTATTACCTAATGTAATGACTGCAGGTGTGGATCCGCTGGGTAACAGCAAGAGGTGGCACTGACCACGCCAAGGAGTGGAGTCTAAGGAGCCCCCCAGTATTCACCAGAGCTTCCCGTAAAGGACTAGGCCGCAGGTTGCTTCACCTGACGTGCCCGCTCGCCGTAACAGCCGAAGTGCCAAACGTGGTACAGAGGGAGCAGGCAGAGGCGTAGTCGGGTCACAAGCAAAGAGGTCAGGGCAGAAGGCAGGCCAGAGAAGTCATAAGTCCAAAAGCAGGAGGTCAGAACCAGGAACACCACACACGAGAATCAAAGCACAATACTGAATGCAGGAACACCAACAATCTGGCAAGGAGAAGAGGAAGTAAGTTTCTTAAGAAGCAGTAAGTGCCAGCCATTGGAAAGGCAATGATCCGCTGGCCCTTTTTAATTGCCGAGAGCCTGTTTGCACCTAAGCAAGGAGTATGTGGGCCAAAAATAGCAGATGGGAGCAGAGCCGGAGCAAGGAGAGGTAAGTAACTGCCGACAGGGAAGCGTGGAACACCGGTAAAAGTGCTTCCGTGGTCCGTGACACCTATTCTGTGGATAGTTGACAAATATTTTTTGAGATAATCATCTGAGAGCTACTCCATTGATGGCATTCTCTTCCAGACTGTAAAAATAGCTGGAATGTACATTATATAGTAAAAATGTTTATTTTCTTGATCAATAGTTTAATAAAGTAATCCAGCTCCTTGATTTTTCTAATCCCGTTTGAGGATACACTCATTCGCTGTCACCTCAGATCTTTAATTGGGTTTAAATCCAGGCTCTGGCAGAACCACTTAAAGGGGTTTATTGCTTCATCAGTTTGTCTGTTTTTTGTAGTTTCATTTTCTCAGCTCCTGAAATCCAGGGGCCTTTCTTCCCCTCCCAGCTGGGTGTTTCTTAACTGAAGGGGGATGACATCATCCCCACCTTCACTGTTCGTGCTCGCTCCCGAGTCAGTGTGTTTGTTTGAGATCAGTGGGAAGGGATAGCACATCCCTGCTCTTCCCCCCTCCCCTCTGTCTGAGTCCACATGTCACTGTGTCGTTCCTCTCCCTATGCAGTCTTATTTTGTAAGAGCTGTATGTTTACATAGCACAGCCCTGCATTCAGTCTAGACAGTCTTCGATTAACTCAGAGCACTGATCTCTTCTCCTCTCACAGCTGGAGATTTGTTACAGTTGAATCCAGTCTTCTATGAACTCATCCAGAGCAGCACAGATCTGTTTCCCTTCTATGTTTACACGCAGCAGCATTGGGCACCGAGCACAATTCTGCTGTTTTCTGATTGTAGAAGCAGCTGCAGTGTTAGGCCGTGTTCACATGGCTTATTCCTGAAGGATTTGTGAGCGCAATCCGGCTCACAAATCCGCCGTGAATAAGGGGCGGGAGGGGGGCGGGGCCTGAGCGCGGCGGGGGCGCCGCTCCCCGGCCCCATATACTTGCATTATCCACGGCGCGTATTGCGCCTGGATAATGTGCATGTCACTTTCTCCCCGCCCGGCGGATTCGCCGAACGGGGAGGAGCGACGGAATCCACTGTTCTCTATGAGAGCAGTGGATTACCGTAATTACTGCGACGGATTGGCGCCATACTGCAGCGCAAATCCGGCGCGCAGTACGGCGCCAATCTGCGGCAAAATAAGCCGTGTGAATGAGGCCTTACAGTGCAGCTGCTGGCTGTGCAGAGTGAAATGGTGCCGGCCCCTTAATCTGAGTGAGAGAGACAGGAATGCGCGCTCCCGTGAATACGACCGGGTGGAGGAGGGGGGTGAAAACAAGACAGCTTTGCAAATGACATTCAATTGCAAAGTTGCTTGTTTTCACTGTCCCCTTATTCGGAAGACCATTTAATGTAATGATAAAACCCCTTTTAGGATTTTTAGGGACCTTCAGCCACTTGGATCTCTTTTACACAAGCCAATAGTCTTTGTAAACAAGCATCAAGCAACGATATAATCTGTAATCCACTGCTTGTTTCGAAAGGCCTTCACACAAACTGAATTAGGGAAATTCACATTTTTATGCTTGCATAAACAATCCATACAGCTGACAAATGATCATTTGCTCGTTTGTCAGCTGATCACAGACATGTTTACCCTGGTCACTGTTCGGCCTCGTTCACACGGCTTATTTGGGCACGGATTGGCGCCGTACTCCGCGGCGGATTTGCGCTGCAGTATGGCGCCAATCCGTCAGAGTCATTACGGTAATCCACTGCTCTCATAGAGAACAGTGGATTCCGTCGCTCCTACCCGCTCGGCGAATCCGCCGCGGAGGGAGAAAGCGACATGCACATTATCCAGGCGCAATACGCGCCGTGGATAATGGAAGTCTATGGGGCCGGGGAGCGGCGCCCCCGCAGCGCTCCGGCCCCGCCGCCCATCCCGCCCCGTATTCACAAACCGGATTTGTGGAGATCAATACGGCTCACAAATCCGTCGGGAATAAGCCGTGTGAACACGGCCTTACGGTGATCAAATGTTCGTGCCCATTGTTTCATGTAAACAGTTTTTATTGCAGAGTAACTTCTGCATTATCCTGACTGTGTCTTTTTTCCTTTCCTCTATTCATCTATCCCTAATTCCTGACTAGTCTTCCATTTCCTGCATCTGAAATTTAAGTAATTGGGCACCTGCATGAATGGTACTCGTTTCCTTGAGACATAACATGTGGTAATGGTGCAAGGAATTCAAACTTGGTTTAAAAAGAGTAGAGAATCTGGTTATAAGTTTAAAGGGGTTTTCCGCTTTAAAAATTAAAATAGGCTAGAGTGGTGTAATAAAAGAAAAAAAAACACACTCGCCCTTGTACTCGCTGCTGTTCCACTGCTGCAGCTGTTGGCAGTGTTCCCTGGTCTCTGTTGGCTTTCCTTTAGGTGGTCAGTGGATTCGACAGTAATGTATCATTCCACTGACATCACCTCTCGCATGCCGTTCACTTCCTGAGCAGTGATGTCAATCAGATGGCACATGACTGTTGAAGTCTCTGATTGGTTTCAGTTGTCACAGGCCAACTTCTGAAAAAGAAGTTATCAGAGACCAGCATCCACCACCGGCAGATGCAGCAGGTGCATACACAGGTGAGTATGTTATTTTTGGCTTTAGCTATTTTTTTTTTTACATTTTTTTTAGATGGATAAATCCATTAAGTGCCTTTTGCAAGACTTCAAGTGAAATATATTATGTAATTTTTTTTTTATTATTGAGAAGTGACTCCCATAAATGGTGGACAAATGCAGAGATAGCTAACCTCCAGCAATTTTATTTGTTCTCCATAGTGGATTTTATTAAAATCATCAAGCAAGTCCTTCTCCTCTGATTGCTCAGTTTCTCTGGGTGCCCAGC
Source organism: Phyllomedusa bahiana (assembly GCA_025379985.1). NCBI lineage: Eukaryota > Metazoa > Chordata > Amphibia > Anura > Hylidae > Phyllomedusa > Phyllomedusa bahiana. The sequence goes on along the minus strand of JAODAL010016190.1, from coordinate 65,322 downwards.
TCTTGGTAGTCCTGAACTTAAGGCCAGTGTGTTCTGCTGTGCTGCAGAAATGTTTTGTATTGTTCCCAAGATCTATGCCTCGACACAATCAAATCTCTTAGGTACACAAACATTTCCTTGGACTCGATACCTTTTGTTTTTGGTTTTTTACTTGCAGTGTTAACTGTGGAGCTCTTAGTGCCATAACTAGAGTCAGAATGCTTATGTAGATGTGATATTTTAGGTTTTTATTTTTAATACATTTGCACAAATTTCTACAATGCTGTTTTTAAGTTTTTATTATGGGGTATTGTATTTAGATTGATAATAAAAAATTTGATCTACTTGCTTCAATTTTTAGGAAGATATAACAAATACTCAAGAACTTTGCCCCAAACCCCTTGGGTTATTGATGGGGAGAGGAAGATGGAGTCTTCAGTAGAGGAGTTGATAACAGAACAGCTTATGGCAGTATTTAAAGCTGACAGTAAGTAAACAGTTTTCTGTTTTGTATTTTAAGTATGCTCAATTAGCAAATTCCATGGTCTTTGGTAGGAAAGAGTAGCTGTATTTCTCCTGGTAAAAGAGGGACACCGCACCAGAACCTGACTTAGAAACACTGATTCACAAACATTTGCAACTTTAAAACTTTTAAGTGGGAGTGGCATGGCAACAGCCCAACACATTTATTATAATTTGTGTCAGAAATTGACATAATTTATATAATAAATATACATCATTGTTGTCGTCTCTGTCAACTATATAGTGCCAAAATTTATAAAAAACATTTTTGTAAATATTTTATTATATCTTTTCATGGGACTGTACTGCAGATATGACACTTTGATACTATGTAAAGTAGTCACTGTATAACAGTGTGCCCTCAAAATAACTCAACACACAGCCATCAATGTAAATGTGAGTACACCCCTAAGTGAAAATGGACAAATTGTGCCTAAAGTTTCAATATTTTGTGTAGCCAACATTATTTTCCAGCACTGTCTTAACTCTTTTGGCGATGGAGTTCACTAGAGCTTCACAGGTTGAAGCCACTGGCATCCTCTTCCACTCCTTCATGATAGAGCTGGTGGTTGTTAGAGACCTTGCGCTCCTTCACCTTCCATTTGAGGATGCCCCACAGAAGGTCTGGAGACATGCTTGGCCAGTCCAGCACTTTTACCCTCATTTTCTTAAGCATGGCAGTGGTTGTCTTGGAGGTGTGATTGGGGTCATTATTATGTTGGAATACTGCCCTGTGGCCCAGTTTTTGAAGGGGGGGGTTATGCTGTGCTTCAGTATTTCAAAGTACATGTTGGCTTTCATGGTTCCCTCGATAAACTGTAGCTGCCCACAGCTTGCAACACTCATGCAGCCCCAAACCATTCCACTCCTACCACCATGCTTGACTGTAAGCAAGACATACTTGTCTTTGTAGTCCTCAGCTGGTTGCCGCCACACGCTTGACAACATTTGAACCAAATAAGTTTATGTTGGTCTTCATGTCAGACATGTCCTTAGTCTGCTTGTCTTCAAAAAAACTGTTTGTGGGATTTCTTGTGCATCATCTATAGAAGAGGTTTTCTTCTGGGATGACAGCCATGCAGACCAGTTTGATACCGTGTGTGTGGCGCATGGTCTGAGCACTGACAGGCTGACCCCACAGCCATTTAACCTCTGCAGCAGTGCAGGCAGCACTCATACGTCTACTGTATTTTGAAAAGACAATCTCTGCATATGACACTGAGCACGTGCACACAACTTCTTTTGTCGACTGTTGCGAGTTCTGTTCTGAGTGGAACTTGTTTTGTTAAACCACTATATTGTCTTGGCCACCATGCTGCAGCTCCGTTTCAATCTTCTTATAGCCCAGGCCATCTTCATGTAGAGCAACAATTCTTTTTTTTTTTTAGATCCTCAGAGAGTTTTTTTTACCCATGAAGTGCCATGTTGAACTTCCAGTGACTAGTATGAGAGAATGTGAGAGTGATAACACCAAATTTAGCACACTTGTTACCCAGTCACACCTGAGACCTTGTAACACTATCGAGTCACATGACATTATGGTGGGAAAATGGCAAATTGGGCACAATTTGTCTATTTTCCCTTAGGGGTATACTCACTTTTGTTGCCATTTTGTAGACATTGATGGCTGTGTGTTGAGTTATTTTGAGGGTACACCAAATTTACACAGTTATACAAGCTGTACATTGACTACTTTTCATTGTGTCATGTCTTCAGTGTTGTCCCATGAAGTTATATAATTAAAATATTTACAAAAATGAGAGGGGTGTACAAACTTTTGTGAGCTACTGTATGTTCTGTAATTTCTAACCTGCTTTATACATTGTTTTTTGAGAAAGCTGGATACCAGCCAAATGACTTCAATTTCATTTCCCACAGGGTGTGTTCATTAGTTTTCTCACACTTTAAATGTTGAGACACACCTACGGTGTGAATACCACTTTTCTGTTCTGTCCCAGGAGCAGGGGAATGAAATTCAAGCAGTAAATGATCTGTTACAAGAAGCACACCAGTGGTCCCAAATAGACTCCATTGACTTATAGTAGGGTCCATCATTTTGATTGGAAGAGTAGCGCTTCATACTTCACTATTCTTTGCATCAAATATAATGCAGTCTGGGTCAGTGCCTCCAACATATATGTGAGCAGAGCATTAAAGGGGTTGTCTCACTATAAAGATTAGCTTTAAACATGTAGGTACTGGCAATTGAAGAGTTTTTCCAAATATATTGCTTTACTTTTTTTGGCTTTGTTGATGAGATCTAGGTTACAGTCTTGTTCTCTCATTCTCTCTGCTCTGTCTGTTATCTCAAACAAGTACAGTATATACTCGAGTATAAGCCGACCTGAGTATAAGCCGAGGCACCTACTTTTGCCACAAAAAACTGGGAAAACTTATTGACTCGAATATAAGCCTAGGGTGGAAAATACAGCGACTACTGGTAAATTTCAAAAATAAGAATGGATACCAATAAAATTATATAGGCAGGGATAAGCAGTTTAATATCCCCCATAGGCAAGTCTAAGCAGTTTATGTCCCCCCATAGGCAAGTCTAGGCAGTTTAATGTCCCCCATAGGCAGGTATAGCCAGGTATATGTCCCCCAGTCAGGTATAGCCATGTATATGTCCCCCAGTCAGGTATAGCCATGTATATGTCCCTCAGTCAGGTATAGCCAGGTATATGTCCCACAATAGACAGGTAGAGGCAGGGCTTGTTTAAGAAAAAAAAATACAAGTACTTACCACTCCCCGCTGCTCTGACTCCCAGGCGCTCCATCTTCTGGCACAGGCGACCTGATGTCATCAGGCCGCGCAGGCAGCGTGATGACATAGCACTCTGCCTGTGCCGGAGACTACAGAAGGCTGCAAGTCTGCTTGCGGCCTTCCTGAGTTCTATTGCGGAGCAGTGAGCGCTCGCTGCTTCAGCTGTATGCGCTCCCAGGAGTCGCATACAGCCAAAGCGATCCCTGGCGGTGTCCGGGCCATAGCAGTGCTCGGACGCTGACGGGTGACCGGAGAGCTGTATGCGCTCCCAGCGCTCTCTGCTTCGGCTGTATGCACTCCCAGGAGTCGCATACAGCCAAAGCGATCTGCGCCGATGCCCGGGCCATAGCAGTGTTCGGACGCCGACGGGTGACTGGAGAGCTGTATGCGCTCTCAGCGCTCGCTGCTTCGGCTGTATGTGCTCCCAGGAGTCGCATACAGCCAAAGTGATCCCCGCCGGTGCCCGGGCTACAGCAATGCCCAGATACCGACGGGTGACCGGAGAGCTGTATGCGCTCCCAGGAGTCGCATACAGCCAAGGCGATCCCCGCCGGTTCCCAGGCCATAGCAGTGCTCGGATGCCGATGGGTGACCAGAGAGCTGTATGCGCACCCAGCGCTCGCTACTTCGGCTGTATGCACTCCCAGGAGTCGCATACAGCCAAAGCAATCCCCGCCGGTGCCCGGGCAATAGCAGTGCTCGGATGCCGACGGGTGGAGATCGCCGGCAGCGCCTGGACGCTGTCAGCTAACTCGGGATTCAGCTGTATGGGACTACCAGAGGAGTCGTGTACAGATGAAGTGTCCCTGCCGGTGCTCGGGCCATCACAGCGCCCAATCGATGACAGTGACTCGAGTATAAGCCGAAGTAGGGTTTTTCAGCAAATTTTTTGGCTTATACTTCAGTATATATGGTAGTCTCCTTTTCTTTGTTTACTTTGAGTTGTGTAGTTTTCTGCACTTATAGATAACATCTCCTGCTCTCATGTCAGAGCTTTTAGAAGAGCTATGAATGCTCTTCCACTGTTTAGCTGATATGCGAATCACTGTTACAGAAGCAGCCACAGCCTAACAGGAAGAGACAGCATGCATGCATCTGAATCTGCTTTTGGCTTTGAAACAGTGTGTTGAGATAACCTCTTTAATAGAAAATCAGTAGTTAGGTGTATTGGGGATGAACCAAGACAAGAACAGTTCTAGCTCCTATTCAAGAGCAATATACGAGCCTCTTAGAATTCATACTTGCATTGTAAAATAGGTCGTCCCTTTCCATCTCGAGACACTAAAAACAGAACTGTACAAAAAGAAATGGTCTTCCACTGACTTTAATGGGTTTTTAAAGTTAACAGTTCAGTTGTGCTACGTTCCATCAGAAATATATATTTTTTTTATGGTGAAATATTTATAGTAAAAAAAAAAAAAAAAAAAAGACGAAAATTGGCTTTTTTTTTTTTTTTACATTGAGTTCAACATGAAGTGGATAGAAACTGATGGCCATCCGTTTAGATCTGTTTTCTGTCTGTTTAACGGATCTGTTTTTAATTTCTGCATGTACAGAAATATCAGACCTAAGAAAAAAACAGGCGTCCTTTTTAAACTGCTGAAAAATGGAGACAAACTGATTGTAAACTGATGTCAGAGTATCCTTTTTTTAATTATAACTGTGAAGGATCAGTTAATAAAACAGATTATTATACTTCAGTTTGTCGCTGTCAGTGTCTGTTTTTTTTTTTTTTTTCTAATACATCCACATTTGACAGATTTCAAAACGCAGCATGCTACGCTATTTTTTCAGGCAGTGACGTATGGCGGAAGCGAGCCAAACTGAAGCAAACTGAAAGCCTAAAAACCCATAGAAATCAATAGGCGACTAGAACACCAAAAGCTAAACGAAGATGTGAACCAAGCTAATCTAATAGATGGTAGGAAGCCACTTTTAAGATGGTAGAGGCCTATTTTACCTACTTCCTGTCCTCATGCCAACTGCAAAAAGCTGACTATAACTGAATGATAAAAAAAAAAAAAAAAAAAAATACAATCGTCAACACCTCAACAGAAGATGACCACTAAATCTAGTTGGTTTTTTTTTTGGGGGGGGGGGGGGATTTGGGGGGGATGAGGGTTGTTTAAAAAAATTTGTTAAACATAAAGCTTTTTTAAAAGGTAATAAACAGTATATATAATTCATATGTTTGTTTATAATAATAGGATGGAAATTGCACTATTGCCACAATCCATAACATTAATTTTCCCTTCCAAACTCCTTATGTACACAAATACTTATATTTTTAAATCATATCATAGAAATAGGAAAATTCTAAGGGTATGTTCACACGGGGTAATTTCGACGCGCTTTTTTCCGCGTATTTGCGCTCTAATACGGGCGAGATGTGCCCCGAAATTATGGCAATCCATAGTTCCTATAGAGAACTATGGATTACGCCTCCTCTTTCCGCTCATACAATACGATCGTATTGTATGCGCAGGGAGATAAGTGACATGTCAATTACTTGCGGCGAATACGTGCCGCGGGTAATGAATGTCAATGGGGCCCGGCGCCCCAGGGGAGTATGCACGTATCAGAGCAAGCTCCCGAAAGACACTATGTACTGCGGTGCGTACTGTACGTAACGCAGTACATCATGTGAACATAGCCTAATAAAGTATGTTTTGTAAATATTTATTTTTTTCCATAGGAACACAAATAATTTTTTTATCCCAATAATGATTTTTTTTTTTTTTTTTTTTTTTTTTAAGGTTTTAACTTCTCCTCTTCAGGAAGAGAGGATGTGGATGTCAGGACCCTTGGGAGAGGTTTGTAATAAAAGTGCAAATACTAAAGAACACCTATCACATCTACAAAACTGAATCGATTGAACGCTTGCGTCTTTCAGGAAGGCCGTTTGCAATTGAACTTGTTAATCCTCACAGAGTTCAGTTCACAGAACAAGACATGAAAGAACTTCAGCAGGTGATTGTAGCAATAGAACTGTCGGTGGGATTATAAAATTTGTTACCTTGTATTAGCATTGAATTAAATGAGGATTTAGTTTACACAATAATAATAATATTTTCCCAGAGCCCTTATTTCTCAGCTTAGTTAGTTTTTAGCACTATCCAAAGTACTAAAACACCTCAAAGGTGCTTTTATTTCCTTCATTCATTAGAAAATGCTTTTAGGTGTCCAGCAGTGCAAGTAATTTTGTTTCCCTGCAGCTGTTTAAAGAATTTCTCACTGCTGCAGTAGTCTTTTGTTAGGTCACAAGACCTACTCTCTGAGTTGCTGATAGACACTGTGCTTTTCATGCCGACAGGTATTCAGTGTCTCTATGCATTCCTGTTAGACTGACTTTGAACCGCACAAAGGTAATGACATTAGCAGCCTCATACTATCAGAATGGGAAGATCTATGGATACTGGTCCCTTCCCATTCTAAAAATACCAGTCTGCAGCACCTGACCTGACCATCACTTTAGGGAGTCCACTTCTGATGATAACCTGGCTCTTCTCAGTACCCCTGGTGCGTTGGTACTGGGGTAATAGTGAAATGGAGTTAGTATAAGCCTTGGGGTGACAAAAACTACTGCTGGCTGACACCAGGCCCAATTGTTAGTAATGGAGAGGCGTTTGTCAGACACTGCCATTACTGACACTGGAATTAAATGGGAAAAAAAAACCAAACAGACACATAATGCACAAAAAATAAACACTCCCCAGCAACAGCCCTTTTTAACCATTTTATTAAAAAAATAGAACCAAGGCTGATAGGATGTAGTCCACCCAATCCGAAGTAGTCCAAAAGGGAAGCTGTAAATAAACAGAAACATTAAACATATATAGATAAGTAGGCTGGGGAGCCTATTCAGCATGCAAGGAAGTTGGGTGCCACCCATTGCCCACAGGTAACACCTAGCTTTCCAGGATAGGAAAACTGGGTGCCTCCTTTGGGGGATGGAAAGTCACCCAACCGCCTGCCCCTTGTGACATATCTCCTACCCTCTGCTGCCGTTGGAGGCGGGAGCAAGTGTCAGGACACAAGGGGGCAACTGCCCCCAGCCAGACAACATGTCTCCTGCCCCATTAGGAAGGAAAAAGGCAGGAGCCTAAAGCCGCAGGGGGGCTAGACAAGAGCAGGGAGCCGGTATTTACCATGCAGACCCCCTCCCAGCAGTGCGCACATCCTGAAAAGCCGTACACGCAGCCCAACCAGACTTTTTTAGTCTAGCTGCAGAGGCTGCCCCCGCATTGACGCCAAAGCAGCATCCTATGAGGCTACTCTAGCGCTGCTATATAAAGAACCCCGGTTTTACCAACTCTTCCGGAGGGACGGGGCTCGCATCTGCGGGACCTTAAAGCACAATCTGGGAGGGTGTGTAAGTATGCTAGGTAGTCATGTGACCACCACACATATGTCATGAGATTCCTGATATCCAGGTAACACCGTGCAGGTGTGTAAAAGTAGTTTATTGAGGAGCAAAACTTCTCTAGTAATACTACCTCCAGCAGGGTCTTATCCTGTCTCGCACATTCTTCTCTCTGTGTCATCTTTCTGCTTTGTGGTTTTTTTACAGTTAACTTTATTAACAACATGATAATGTCACCTACATTACCTAGTGTCAGTTATGTTTTTCTTAACATTTAACTTTATTAACAAAACTACATCACCTGGAGAGACATCAGTTATGCAAGTAAAGCCACACAGTTACTAAAGTAACCGTATTAATAATAATTATTCCACTATTATTCCTATTCAGTTATCCCATAGATATCGTATAACTGTATAGCAGGAGGTCGCATGACTGGCATCATGTTTAGTCTAGACCACGGGTGTCAAACTGCGGCCCTCCAGCTGTTGGGGAAACTACAACTCCCATCATGCATTTGTATAATCTATAACAGTAGGCATGATGGGAGTTGTAGTTTCCCCAACAGCTGGAGGGCCGCAGTTTGACTCCCCTGGTCTAGACAGTTACTTCATGGGATCCATTACTGTGAATTATGGGCTGCACCATTTTTTCTAGATAGAAGCCATCTGCATTGGTATAAAATCGATACAGAAGCAGAATTTTGAATACATGTATATTAGAAAATTGCATGATTTCCTACCATTTAAATAATTAAAACAATTGGAGGTGGTCAACCCCTTTAAGCACTGTGTTTGTTTGGGTTTTTTTTACATGAAGTTACACTAAGACAAACTGGCTGAATTTCTACTGGGATTTAGGTCAAAAGTGATTGCCCATATAATTTTTTTTTCTTCAGTTTATGTTCAGCTATACGTTGTACTTAAAAAGTTGTTGTTAATGCCATCATAGAGGTATGATTGCTGCCAGTACTATGTTACTAACATCTTTTGGTTTATTACAGTTTTCTTCCTTTTTGAGTCCACCCAATCACTTTGTAACTATATTACCCATGTTTATTTTAAAGGCAATAACACCCATCTACAATTTTGAGTGATTTGCAGTCCTTTTCATTAAAAAGGTTTTTGCACCTGGCTATTTTATTCTTCCCAGCCTCTTCAGGTTCCCACTTTCTTGCAGGCTATGGGTGGACTACAGCAGTAACTGACATTTCAGCTGTGCTAACTGTGGTATTTTGTCTGGCAAAGAAAGCTCTTAAGTTCAGGAATCAGAGTAAACACAGTCCACAAGTGACTACATTAGCACTCTTATTGCCTAGGGATCCATCATGGGATCTGTCGGATTACATTTTTCAGATATCCTGACAAACACCCACAACTGAGGTCCCAAACACAGTGTGAGCCCAATTTAAGATTAGGACATAAGCAACTGCTCTTGGGACTGCTATGAGGGCATCTAGACAAACGTAGCCCAGACCAGGTTGGCTGTTGACTTTGTTTAAATGGGTATAGAGAATATGTCATGGGATTCCCTCTCTACAGGTCTTACAACATTAGCAAACAAGCTTGTGGGGAATAAATGGAGAAAAAAAAGCCCCAAGACCTCTTTTCCGTGGTGCTTAGTGTCCTAACCACCAAAGAATGTATCCTTTTTAAAATTTGCTATATAATCCCTCTCACCTCTATGTATGCTCTTGCCTATGTTCATATAGCCTTCCATATGAATCCGTATAGTTGGGCCCCACTCTGAAGAAGTGGTCCCCAAAGTCAGCGCTCTGAAGATGAACTTGGACTCTGTGTGTCACATGTGTTACAGATATGTAAAAAAAATGTTTGTTCTGTATTTTTTTTTTCTTTTCATATTGCAGAAAATAAACAACAGTGACAAGATCAGAGTCCGGGATTTGCAGATTGTTTCTAGGTAAGAGTTTGTACCAGATTTCCAGGCACCTTTTCTGCCTTCATCCTGCAAATATTTTGCATCATACTCTTCATGTTGCATATTCCAGTAGAAACAGAAACACATCCAAAACAAATGGTTAGGAGGGTGCCAGCAAGATCTCGATGACAAATCCAAAATCGAAAAACCGAAAAAATTGGAGCACTCTAATGGTTAGAAAAGTGCAAAATTGGGACATATTGCTCCATGTGCAATCATCAGCACTGTTTCAGCCTCCTCACAAGCCTTTATCATCATGGTGAATACAAATCCTGTAGAAATATAGGAGGATAATGCAGAATAAACCAGGGTTATCAGAAAATGTAACTTGCATAATGTTGCTGATTTTAAGTGATGTTCTACCCAAAACTGCCCCCAAAGGCAATGGGGTTTAAAATTTAAAGTCTGTTTTAAAAATGTCTCCAAATTGATTGGGTAACACATTTGTGATGTATAGTAAGTAGAATAACTGTTTATATTCAAGGGAGGCGGTGGCACACATGAAAGAAGGGGAGGAAGAGAAGACAAAGTGCTACAGTGCGTTAATCTGGACAGAAAAGCCAGTAGAGAAAGAAGACCTAGAATTTCTGAATGACGTCAAGGTTTGTCTTGACATAAGTGTCCTCTCATGTTCCTTTTTTTGGCTTTTTACTAAAGTCCGGGATATCAAAATATTTTTAGTAATTTTTGGCTACTTTTTTTTTTTTGATGGCATTGTCGGATTATGAAGCCAATTATGTGTTTACATTTGGAATATTTATTATGCATTAAACATAGCTAGTAGACCTGTGCGGGGGGGTATAGAAATTTTCCCCTTTTCCCATCCTAAGGCCTAATGTCATCATACTTATAACACCCATAGACTATTACTGTGGTATAACTTTTCTAAAGGTGACCTTTATATACTGTGGATATTATTTATTTATATGTTGACCTTTGAATACCCATAGGGTCTTGTTTAATAAGTATTATAGTTTGTATATCTAATGATCTGTCCAAATTACCCTCCTGGCTTTCATCATAAACAAAAGCCACTAATCTCTGCTGCATCTGTCATATGTTAGATACCAGCAACACTACGTGGACCCCATTGCACTGTTCTTCCCATCAAGTTTGCTGAGATCGCTGACATTTGTCTCCTACTAGAGTCTTCGATGGAAGTTTGAACGCAATCTTAGTTAAATAGATCAGGGGAACATTTAAACCTTTGAGATATACAGTGTTCACAGTATAATAACATTTAAACCTTTGAGATATAGGGCTTGTTCACACGGCGTTTTGGATCCTTTTTACGGATCCGTTTTCGGCACCTGAAAAGCGCATCCGGAAAGCGGATCCGCAAAACGCAGCATTGGATACTTTATTTGGATCCGTTTTGAATGCTTTTTCACCTGCGTATTACGCATCCGCTTTTCGGATGCGTTTTCGACAGAGTCAGTCAGTCAGTCTCTCTCTCTCTCCCTCTCCCTTCCCTCTCCCTCCCCTCCAGTTCAGTTCATGTCTGCCCTCCAGTTCAGTTCATGTCTGCCCTCCAGTTCAGTTCATGTCTGCCCTCCAGTTCAGTTCATGTCTGCCCGCCGCCGCTCTGCTCATGTCTGCCCTCCAGTTCAGTTCATGTCTGCCCGCCGCCGCTCTGCTCATGTCTGCCCTCCAGTTCAGTTCATGTCTGCCCGCCGCCGCTCTGCTCATCTCTGCCCTCCCGCTCAGTTCATGTCTGCCCGGCGCCGCTCTGCTCATGTGTGCCCTCCAGTTCAGTTCAGGTCTGCCCGCCGCCGCTCTGCTCATGTCTGCCCTCCAGTTCAGTTCATGTCTGCCCGCCGCCGCTCTGCTCACCTGCGCCGCCGCTGCCTTTATGTCTGCACACCTGCGCTCCCGCTGCCGCCGCCGCCGCTCTGCACACCTGCGCTCCCGCTGCCGCCGCTCTGCTCACCTGCGCTCCCGCCGCCGCTCTGCTCACCTGCGCTCCCCCTGCCGCCGCCGCCGCTCTGCTCACCTGCGCTCCCGCCGCCGCTCTGCTCACCTGCGCTCCCGCTGCCTGCGCCGCCGCTCCCGCTTTACCTGCGCTCCCGCCGCCGCTCTGCTCACCTGCGCTCCCGCTGCCGCCGCTCTGCTCACCTGCGCTCCCGCTGCCGCACACCTCTCCATCGATCCCCATCCAGCCTTCCAGTGCGCTTTTCGCATCCGCTTTCAGGATGCAAAGCGCAGCTGTTACGTACCCGGAGTGTGGAGCGCTTTTGGACAAGTGCCAAAAGCGGACTCCATTATCTCCTATGGGCGTTCAGTTGCGTAAAACGCAATAAGAATTGACATGTCAATTCTTAAAGCGGATGCGAAAAGCGCAGTGCAGAAGAACTCTCAAAAGCGCATCGCTGATCTCCCGTGGGAACAGCGATGCGCTTTTGCCATTCAACTCAGTGTTAATCACACTGACAATTGTTAGATCCGTTTTGCGGATCCGTAAAACGGATCCGTAAAACGGATCACAAAAACGCCGTGTGAACAAGCCCATACAGTGTTCACAGTATAATAAACAGTAAAAAGTTCAACAGGACAAAACATCTAATAATAATACCTGGTGACATGAGATCAATAAAAAGAAAAAAAGGTGTGGTAAATAAGCTATATATAGTTAAGAAACAGATAGTAAACCATAAAGTAACTATATGTAACACAATTTCTCAATAATTAGGTCAGTATATCTATCAGAAATCACTACACAAAACAACTACTGACTAAGGCTATGTTCACATGGTGTAATTACGGGGCGTATGCCCCGCAATTACGCCGGAGTTCAGGAGGGGATACATCCTGTTTTTTTGTGTGTTAAACTCCATTTTATTAGTTTTTTTTTACATATATCAAGTATGCAAAGCCATAAGACAATACAAGTATGGAACAAAATTAAGAATAAAGATTCCAGCATGGAATCATCACAACAATCAGTGTCCTGTTTTTAATGATGCCTTATGTATAATAAGATGCCTGGGATGTCTCTTATAGGACCTGCAGATTTCACAAAAAACTCCTCTTCGAGTACTCCACAGACGACCCCTGGCTGCACGACCCAGGGTAATTCACACTATGAAAACAGAGTATGTGGATGAACATCATTTTCGCCTATATTTAAAGACACAAGCTGGGACGTATCCTCCTCCACTATTGCGGCACAATTATAAATAAGCGGAAGTAATCTATGATTGATCATTTCAATTTGGTCATATGTGTTGCTTTTTTTTGGGGGGTAAAGACAAGAATCAGGGACTGTCTTACTGAGTCCTGGATCTTTATTTTTAATATTGTTTGGCAGTCAGAAGTCTAATGAAGGAGGCCCACAAGCTATGATATGGTCAATATTAATAGACAGTAAATAATCTAGTATCGTCCCTTAGGTGCTGTTATTCAGATATACTAGACTAGAGGATATAAATCAAATTAAAAGCAGTCACAACATACAGTTGAAACCAGTTTACAAACACTATGTAAAAAGACACATCTGCATGTTTTTCTCACTATCTGACATTAAATCAGAATAAACCTTAAACATTTTAGGTCAATTAGGAACCAAAATTATTTATATTTGCCAAATGCCAGAATAATGAGAGAGAGAATTTTTTAAGGCATTTTTATTACTTTGTAAGTTAAAAGTTTATATACGCTAGGATTACTGTTTCTTTAATCAATTTTGAATAGCCCATATGATGTCATGTCTTTGGAAGCTTCTGGTAGGTTTATTGGCAAAATTAGTTAATTAGAGACACACCTGTTGACGTATTTTAATTCACACTAGAAACACACTGCTTCTGTGCGTAACATCATGGGAAAGGCTAAAGAAATCAGCCAAGATATCAGAAAGAGAATTGTGGATTTGCACAAGTCTGAATCATCCTTGGGTACAATTTCCAGATGCCTGAAGGTGCTTCGTTCATCTGTACAAAAAATTATACACAAGTACAAACAAGATGGGAATGTTCAGCCATCAAACCGCTCAGGAAGGAGACGGATTCTGTGTCTCCGAGTTGAATGTGCTTTGGTGCATATCAACCCAAGAACAAAAGCAAAAGACCTTGTGAAGATGCTGCCGGAAGCTGGTAAGATTGTGTCACTATCCACAGTGAAACAAGTACTGTATCAACATGGGCTGAAAGGCCACTCTGCCAGTAAGAAGCCATTACTCCAAAAGAAACATATGCAAGCCAGATTAATGTTTGCAAATGCACAAAGGAACAAAAACCTACGTTTTTGGAGGCATGTTCCGTGGTCTGACAAAATTAAACTTGAACTGTTTGGCCATAATGACCATCGTTACATCTCGAGGAAAAAGGGAGAAGCTTGGAATCCTATGAACACCATCCCAACTGTGAAACACAGGGTGACAGCATCATGCCGTGGGGTTGTCTTGCTTCAGAAGGGACTGGTGCACTTCACAAAATAGATGGCATAATTAGGAAAGAAGATTGTGTGTCAATACTGAAGCAACATCTCAAGACATTAGCTAGGAAGTTAAAGCTTGGGCGGAAATGGGTCTTCCAAATTGACAATGACCCGAAGCATACTGCCAAACTGGTTACAAAGTGGCTTAAGGATAACCAAGTCAATGTTTTGGAGTGGCCATCACAAAGGCCTGATCTCAATCCTATTGAAAATTTATGGGCAACTCTGAAAAGGCAGGTGGGAGCAAAGCGACTTACAAACATGGCTCAGTTACACCAGTTCTGTTGGGAGAAATGGGCCAAAATTCCTTCCACCTATTGTGAGAAGCTTGTGGAAGGGTATCCAAAATATTTGACCCAAGTCATACAGATTACGGCCAATGTTACAGTATACTTATGAAATGTATGTACTTTTGACTTTGCAGAAAGTAATAAAAATACCTTAAAAAATTCCCTTTCTCTCATTTTTCAGTTTTTTTTTTTCAAACTTAAATCATTTCGGTATCCTTATTGACCTAAAACGGGTGGGGTTTATTCTGATTTCATGTCAGTGAGAAAAACATGTATACGTGTCCTTTTATATAGTGTATGTAAACTTCTGGTTTCAACTGCAGATAATTAGTAAAGTTAAAAAAGGTAATAGGCCCCATAACTTCACCCTCCTTCAATATTGATTCAAATATGTGTATTTTCCCCGACATGTCTGTTTTAGTAAATCCTTGTGTTCCCTGGGAATTAACAGTTCTGGAGCATCTTCTCTTCTAACCCTTGTTGTGCTGTTCCTCTGTTATTCCTTCTAGAAATGTATCACTGAATCAGTCAGATGGGTGTTGCCATTCCAGTTTTCAATGGAGTGTGTCCCTACACACACTGACTCGTTCACCATTGATTGGACAACTTCAGACTGTGCACGGACACACCTCCTATTTGTAACACCCAGCTGACAGAACCATAATTTCTAGAAGGAATAACAACACAACACAGAGTTATAAGAGAAGATGCTCCAGAATTGTTATTTCACATGGAATATGCAGATTTATTAAAACAGACATGTCGGGAACAGCCACATGTCCTCTTTAAGAAATATAAAAACTTGTAAACTATTAAATACATTTGCAAATAATATTCATTCAGATCCCTTCTTCCGTTTTGTATTTTCTTCTCTCAGTCAGGCATTAATACCAGGTCTACATGGCAGTTTTAAGGGGCCGTTCATACGGCACAGTGCAAATACCGGTCGGAAATACCAACCGGTATTTGCACTGTTTTGAGGCCATGCACACGGCCGCTGGGGGAAGGGGGGGGGGGGCTTTTCTCCGCTGTTTGCGGAGAAAAGACCTCCCCCCTCGCATTGAGATGTTCATATTCTGCCCAAAAACTGGGCGGAAGAATGCACATGTTCAATGTTTTTCTAAAAAACCGCCCGGCGGAAAACCAGCGCAGGTTTTCCATAGATGTCCGTTTTAAAGTTTGTCAGACGGTTTTCAAAAACAAAAACCGTGTGAAAACCCGTGCAGTGGGGCCAAGCCCTAAATGTGAAGTGATGTGCGGCATTTGGTGCATGCCGCCATCATACTTCAGCTGCACTCCAGTAAAAAGGAATAGAAATTTCACACTTCTGAGGCTTTATTGTAACAGCAGTCACTTCTAACATTACATTTACGTGAGAATAAAGTAAACAATAAAAATAGAAAAGGGAAGGTGAAATGAGAAGGCAATGAGGGTATGACAATGGTATTTCAGGAATAACCAGGTAAACTACAGACATTTCAACGGTTGAAAAACAAAAAACGTACGTGTAGAATTGCCATGGGTGTTCCAGAAGGCTGACGTAACCCATGTAATGTATACCAACCAGTTTTTATCCATCGCACAGGAACTATACTTTGCCACTTAGGAGGACAGTCATCATTCTGAAACACCACAAAGCCCAATGTTGCTTGATCAGTAATATCCCTAACCATTTACCTGATTAGGTCAAGTAAATCATAGTCATGGGAGCCCCAGTATAAGGCTGGGTTCAGACAGCTTATTTGCGGGGTGTAATTACGCCCCGCAATTACGCCGTGTGGACGGGGGCGGGAACGGGGGGGCAGTACCTCGCCGGCCCATAGACTTTCATTACCAGCGGCGTTAATTCACATGTCACTTATTTCCCCCCGCGGCGGATTCGCCGAGCAGGGAGAGGAGACGTAATCCATAGTTCTCTATGAGAACTGTGGATTACCGTAATGACTGGGACGTATTCCAGCCGTAATTTGCGCACTCCGGTGCGTAATTACGGGCTGAAATACGTCTCATTTTAAGCCGTGTGAACATAGCCTAAGAGGCTGAGAGGAGAAACTGCACTGGCTGACGCAAGCCACTGATTGGCCACCATGTAATACTACCACAGCAACTTAAGTCTGAAATCTATCTTCTGTAGGGGGGAAACCTCTTTAAATAAAATACACTTTGGGCCACATGTATGAAAAGGTTTTGGTCTAAAACTCACTTTTTTCCCCTTAGGTCTCCATGGGGGAAAAAGTGAGTTTTAGACCAAAACCGTTTCATACATGTGGCTCTTAGAGGTTACAATTAGCTTCTTTTTTTTTTTTTTTTTTTATCCCAGTTGATATGGTAATCGTATAAATAGACCCCCACTACCTGAAGGAGGCCAAAAGATTTTAGCCTCCTTGGTATCTGTCAGCATGTGTTATGCAGTACTTTAACATTACAGATACTATTTATACATTGGAATTATAGTTAAGGGAGCACCCCAACATAAAGTTCCAATGGACACTATTGGATGCAGTGTAAAAAAAGTAAAGATTGAAATCTGTTAATTATTTTCCTTTTGATTACATAGATATTGGTGTTTGACAAAAACGTGATACAAATCCTTATAGAAAATGTAGACGTAACTCACCACATTGCAGTTCTAATCACACCTCTTTCTCCTGCTCGTGTTTACAGCTTTCCGTCGGACGGAATCCTTGCTCTCGGCCACGAGCCAAGCAACACATCCATCACATAAACAGGGTCAGATCCAGCGACTGGTGCAAAAAACATTGCATTTATTGTTCTATATGTGCAGTATAAAACCAATGCGTTTCAGGCACTAAACAAGGTAAGCGTGTTACCGTGAACAAAGGCTATATTTAGCACCTGAAACGCTTTGGTTTTATACTGGTTTTTTGTACCTTCTGCACATATGGAACAATGAATACAGTTTTTTTTTTTGCACCAGTCGCTGGATCCGATCCTGTTTGTGATGGATTTGACAAAAATGGTTGTGGCAATAAAACAGTCAAAGTGCAGCCGTATTGGTTGTGACTTATGCATTTACTTCTTAGCAACTTATGCACTTTGTTACAAAATAAGTCTGTTCTCTAAGATGCAAATTAAAAAGTGAAAGCTGATATAGCCACACTTTATGTTGTCGTTATTGCATGCCATTTTTGAATAAAAAATTCAGCTGAAAAACATCACAATTTTTGGAAAATGATAAATACATGCTGCAAAGAAAACCATAAAGTTGATAAACTAGAAGCAACATTTGAGAGTTAGTAGTGGAAGGTAAATGTTTACACTACATGATGTATAAGGTGGAAAAGTGTTTCTGACATGCCCATCAAGTTGTGCCGAATAGGTTTTACCACGTGGCCCATTTTCACTGACTTGTGTACCCTGTGATACTATTGATAAATCTCCTTTGTGTCTAGTAAGCGCTGCTCAGTTCTGCAGAGTTTTTTTCCTTAACAGTTATATAGCTATATTAAGGAGTTTGTTCATGGTGACTTTGGGAGAACAGTTCCAAATCTTGGCTCCATGATGAAAACTACAGCTGATATCCTAGAGCTGGACGTGGAGGTCAGTAGTGCAGCGTGGCTATCAGTATCTAAAACTGGGTAACTAGATTGTGAGTCCTTCTAGGAAAAAGGGTGAATGTCTGAGTGTATATTTTGTGTGCAATGCTGTAGGTTATGTTGGTGCTATATAAAATACATTGGACAAAGGCACCTTTTTGTCCACATTAAGAAAGGCACAAAGTAGATTACATTAACAGTACTTATACCACCGACATTTTGAAATATATGAACTTCTTGTAGCATATTATCAAATAGATTATTGTTTTTTCTTTAAAGGGGGCTTTGGACAATCTCTTTTTGTTAGAAGGTTCCCCATTGATATAGTATGATTTCCCAATTTATACAAAATAGATAAAAACATTAAATCAAAGCACTCAAATAAGTTGTCCAATTTTATATAAGTTTTAGCTCAAACTGTGAACATGATTATATTTTTATACAGTCATTTGTATACATCATTATGCTCTATACAGACAATTTTGGCTGCTTTCAATCACCATTTGGTAATTTGTATAAATACTGCAGAAAGACAAAGGGATTCAACTCAATGGTTATGTGAAGATAACAGGAAATCTAGAGGGCTTTAACAAAAATACTTTGGAATTTTGGACCTAGTACAAAATTCTGAGCCCCAAAAAAATGAATTTGATAGTTAATGGTGAAAAACCGTCACAAACACGGCATGAATCCAGCACCAATGAAAAAATAAAAAACTCTTTTATTACAAAATCATTTTTAAATCCAAGCACAGCAAAAGCGAAGCTTTTGAATAATTTCATCAGGTGAGCTGGGAACTGTTGTGTCTTTTTAGATTTGGTAGTCGGCGTAACCCTTCAACCGAGAGTTTTTCTGTTTCTACTGTTGGCAACATCATTTGGTGACTGAATTAAAATATCTGAATTTGTTTTTGTCTTTGTTAGTCTGTGGATGTAGACTGGCCACCTGCCTTAGAAGACTGAAGTTTGACAAGAATTGAAGCCTACCCTTTGAACATTGGCACAACAGTGGACAAAACAATATTAATTGGATCATGTTGATCTGTCATTTCATGTGAATTATGTTTATGCCAGAAGACAAAAAGATAAAGAAGGCAATGGGTTATATTTAGCATAGATATAGCGTGTTGCAGCTAAGCCATGACTGCTAAAACATCTGATTAGACCTTCCAGTATAGTACATTTTTATTGTACTACTTTGGGGATGGTTCTAGAACATTCCATGGGGATTTCACTTGGATTACAAGTGGAAAATAGAATAGAAGAAATATCCGGAAAGGTGTACATAAAAAATGTTTGCAGAAAGTGTGCTATGTACCTGTGGTTCACTATTTATGCTACATATAATTTAGTGTTACTCTATTTTTTAAGAATAAAATTCCACTGTTTTTGCCATATGTGTTGTTTATTATTAAGTTCCAGTTCTTCTTCTTTCACGGAGCTGAAAATTCCTTGATTTCTGTTGAGTTTCTGTTGTGTTAAATGATACATTTTCCTGCCTGCAGTCATTGCTAGGATGCGCACACTGCAGACTGATATAGCTAGTATCGAGATCTGATAGCCATATACGAGTGTTTATAAAGAAAGCATTTTCCTGTGGTGTATGTAGCCTTTCTTCATTGCAGCCAGGCAGCAACATTTCCTGTTAGAAATCTGTTTCGCTTTTACCTATAAAACTGCTAGCGCTAGGATCCCTTCTTGTGGATCCTTCTGCCTCCAAGCTTGGCCTTAGTACATGTCCCTTGCTACCTACGTCATGTTGAAAGTCTTGGTAGGCAGGACTAAAGGTTCATGGCTTTAAGGGTACGTTCACACGGCTGATTTTGACGCTGTTTTTGGAGCGATTTCTGCTCCAAAAACAGCGTCAAAAAAGCCTCCAAAACGCCCCCAGTTCATTTTTATTGATTCCTATACATAGCAGTGTTGTAGTTCACACACTGCGAGGTTTTTACATGCGTTTTAGCCGCTTCTTTGGAAGCAGTTTTGTGAGCTGGAAAAGAAGCGTCATGTCAATTCTTGAAAATCCCCATAGGAATCAATAGAGAGCTTCAAAACCTCCGCGTGTTTTTAGACAAGTTTATCTGCGCTGTTTTGGAGCATTTTACGTAGTGGTTTTTGCCCTGGCCATTAATTTCATAGGTGAAAACAGTGTTGAAAACCTCACCCAAAACCTCATCCAAAAACGCGTCTTAGACCTTCTGAAGAACATTGTTTTCACCCATACAAATTAATAGCCAGGACAAAAATCGCATCGAAAAATGCTGCAAAAACGTGTCTAAAAACGCTCCGTGGTTTTGGACGAGGTAATGAAGCTCTCCATTGATTCCTATGGGGATTTTCAGCGCTGAAAATGCTTCAAGAATTGACATGACGCTTCTTTTTAAGCGCCCAATACAGTGATCAAAGAAGTGCCTAAAACACGTGTAAAAACCTCGTTGTGTGTGAACTACAATGCTGTTTCACATAGGAATCAATGAAAATTATCTGGGGCGTTTTGGAGGCTTTTTTGATGCTGTTTTGGGCATGGAAATGAAAAATCAGCCGTGTGAACACACCCTGAAGATTGCCATGAAAAAGCCAAACCCTTTTGATCACCTCATCTTGTGGGCTTAGCACAAAGCTGTTCCTGAGTGGTATCCCAGTGAATACCACAACAGGGCCATAGACTTCTATAGGGCAAACGTAGTCAGAATTGGACAAGTGTGCCCTATAGGAAACATTTACAATTTCTACATCAGAAGCGTGGTCCACCAAACAAACGTATACATTTCACTAACTAGAGCAGACGTAGTCCAGTATAGGACTAATTGAAGTCTATGGCTCTGCCACGTTATCCTTGGAAATACATTTCTATGGTATCCCACAGATATCACAAAAGGGCTCCCAAGACGCTATGTGAATGGAGCCTTATATAGGATGAATGTGTTGAGCCTTATATAGGATAAATGTGTTGAACTAAATGTTTTCTTTCCATAGTTGAAGAGAATCTGTCACCAGGTTTATGCTGCCTTGTCTGGGACTAGCATAAAGTTGTGAAAGAGACCCTGATAAAAGTGGGGTGTCACTTGTCAAACTGTGATGATTGCTGCTGCTATTAACAGTTGCAGCAGTTGAGTCTTCTCAATAATGTGTCTGGAGTTCTCAGTATTCATATGCAGCAGGTTAAAGGTCTTATGAGTCCAAAAAGCTTATTCGTCTGTTGGGGCATGATGAAAAAGAGAAGAAAAGAATCATAGTATGCCTCTTCTATTTTTCATCATGCTCTGACCGATGAACAAGCTTTTTGGACTCTCGGAACACCCCTTTAAGAGATTTTTGCCTTACCCACAGGAACAGGAAAGAAGCTGTTAATCAATTTTTGAAGGATGAGATTAGCCCACGGCCCATGAATACCAGGTCTCCAGGATTACACAGTATTTGGATTGTGTTGCACCTCAATAACTGAAAATGACTGCGTTTTGACAAGTAAGCGACACACCACTAGAATCAAGGTGCCTGCAATGAGCATAAATCTTATGACAGATGCCCATTAATATTAAGATAATTCGATCTACAATCACCTGATTAACTGTGTGATCACCGTATTTTTGTAGTTGAAGTGGTTGTGTGATAAACCAAAATAAATAAATAAGACATATAGTGCAGTAATACTAAAGATAAGCAGCAAATCTATCCAGTACGTGAACTATTTAAATATCTCATATCATCACCCTGTTGGATCTTTCTCCTGAGTGGGCTACATTTGAAAACTACATTTCCCACAGAAGTTGCTTCCTCCTAGCTGAGCGATAGGTTCTATATACTATATCCACACCAAAGTTATATATATATATATATATATATATATGTGTGGTGTGTATGTACAGCCCTCAGTCTCAGCCCTTTCTACTCTGCAGAGCCGTCCCTCATGCCACAAGTTTCTCAGACTGACTGAGCACAGCACATGCCCAGTGATGCCAGTCCGCATAACCAGGACGTAACTCAGAGTCTGTCCTATTTCCTGTTGGGAAGGAATGAGCCCAGCGGTCATTTTGTTCTTCAATAGTGGTTATCCCCTAGACAAAACAAGCAGACTTTTTAAATTAAAGTTATTTAGGAATTTTTTTTCATTGTGACATGTAGTTTATGTATTTAATTTTTTTCTTTTCCCAGAGAACCCCTTTAACTGCAATTGCTGCCTCTGAAACTTAGAAGTGATACCTGAAGCTCTTAGATAAATTACACACAGATGTACTCGATTTAATAATTAGGTGACTTTTAAAAGCAATTGGTCACACTTGATTTTATTTAGGGGTGTTAGAGTACAGGGGGCTTAATACATATGCATACATACACTTCAGTTTTTTAATTCGCAAAAAATTTGGAAAATCACATTTTATTTTTTTTACATTTTACAAATACTTTCAAGGAGTATTGTGCAACCCACTGTATGTCCTGGTGTATTTTTCAGATGCAACATATCCTGGAACTGTTTGAAAATATATCTCAGAAGCTAATACAGCATTAAATTTAGACTGTATGCCCTGAAGGTTTAAGAGTTAATGACCCTCTTCTGGCAATGTATGTTGTGCCTATATATAGAATATCACGCATCATATGGTCTATGTTTATTAAAGATTGACTTCTGTATATGTTCTCTATTTAATAGAGACTTCACCATGCCATGCATAACAGACCTTATATTCCTTCCATTGTCCTTCTTTTTCCTATTCCCCATTCCCTTGCTGCCTTCTGACAGCAACATACCATTGGATCCTGGTGGTTGGCTGTCAGTGTTGGTGTGATCTTCCAGCAAGGCAACTGTTAACCACCTGCTCTGCAACTCTCCCAGCTTATGACAATTCAGGAGGAGCTTTAAAACCCAACAACATCCACCAGTCTGGGCCTGATTACTGTACAGAGTTCTAGGGTTCTTCTGTGTTGTGCTCAAACCCTCTGTGTTCCTGTGACCCTACCCAGTTTGTGTTTGCTTTCTTCTGACAGACCTGTCTCCTGAGATATGTCTTCATTTTTGTCCTCTGGATTATACACTTGTGTTGCACATCTGCTGGTGTCCTGGCTTGGTCTGGTACCCTGTCCATATCCCTCGAGGTTATGCTGCATCCCCTTTTAAGTTGGTTTCTTTTGGTAACCTGCTGTCTGAAACCTTGTCCAAGTCCTTTGATGTTCTGCTCTGAGTCTATTGTTGGTGTCTACAATTCTGTGCCAAGTCCACTGGTGGTGTCTGCAGTCCTATGTCCAGTCCATTGGTTGTGCCTGCAGTCCTGGGCCAAGCCCGCCGGTGGTGTCTGCTGCTCCTGTGCCAAGTTCACTGGTGTCATCTGAAACCCAGTTCCGAGTCTGCTGCTGACTGGTCCGGTTTCCTCAGCTCCTGGTACCTGCCATCTGTTGGTCAAGAATCCAGAGTTCGCACTGCCTCCCACCTGCTGGTCAAGCTCCAGCCTTTCTGCCCTTGTCGTGTGTATTCCTGCTCTGGTGTTCCCGTGTCCCTGCCTGCTGATCCTGTGTTCTTGGTGTGTCCTCCTGTGCTGCTCTTGACTGCCTTCCCACTGTCCTTTCCCTCTCCCCAAGGTCCCTGGCTGTGTCTGGTCAGGCAAAAGGAACCATATCACATTTCAAGAGCCATTTCAGAGACTGACTATATCTTTTTGCCTCACATCTTCAATAAAGTTCTCTGAAATGTGACAAAGCTGCAGCACAGAGACAGTTTAACGGTAAGGATGCAGGAATATGACTGTACCCTCCCCACTTTATGACCCTTCTTCCTGTGCATGTGAAGAAGATAAAATGTTGATAAAGGCAGGGGTATTAATGTTTTCACCCTGCTCTCAAAGAGTTATGGCTTAAAGCCCTTTTAGTCAACAAGGTAAAGTTACCCCTGTACCTCTTGACATTACAGGGGTTAGCTGTTTCAAAGAGCAGCTTTCATTCATGCATCCTGTCTCTTCCTTGTCAGGCTGTAGGTAATTAGCATATCAGCTCTGGTATTCAAAGGTCTGATAATTACTCTAAGGCTATGTTCACACGGCTTATTTGCGGGCCGTATTTACGCCGCGGGAGCGGGGGGCCGGCACCTCGCCAGCCATAGACTTTCATTACCAGGGGCGTGTATACGCCGCTAGTAATTCACATGTCACTTATCTCCCCCCGCGGCGTATTCGCCGAGCGGGGAGAGGAGCCGTAATCCATAGTTCTCTATGAGAACTGTGGATTACTGTAATGACTGGGACGTATTCCAGCCGTAATTCGCGCACTCCGGCGCGTAATTACGGACTGAAATATGTCCCATTTTAAGCTGTGTGAACATAACCTAAGAGTAGATAAAAATCTCCTGCTCTCAGGTCTAGAAAAAAAGCAAACAGTAGAAAATTTGTCTCTTTTGTTTGTAAGATCAGATAACAATCAAGCTCTCAGGGTGTTGGCAGTTCTGTGTGCCTACCTTGTCATCCCTGCTATCAGATAAGACAAACAGCAGGGGAGAACAGGTCCGTAACCTTGAGAAACCTGAGTGCACTCAGAGCTAATAAAATCACTTTTATCTCCTCAACAAAATAAAACAATATATTTGGAAAACGTCTTCATTTAGTGTTTCCTACATATTGAAAGCTAATCTTTGTAGTAAGACAACACCTCTAGGGATTTCTTTAACTGCAAAGACCATGATACAGTGGAAGGCAAAAACCCTGTGAGGTAGAAGCCAATTGTCCTCATTTTAGAGAAAAATTTCAGAATAAATCCCTGGATCAATGACCCTTCCCCAGAATTCTAGGCATTATAACTCGTTATAGTGGTGCACTATAGAAATACATCCAGATTTCACACAGAGCACAATGGCTTTTCACAAGAATGTCTTGAAAAGAGTTGGAAATCTGAACTGATGCAGGGCTGGAAGTATTGTATTTAGCTGCTTTAAAATCAAATAAGGTCACAAGGATGTTGATATAGACCAACAAATGGTAAAGCTCTGCTGGATTCTCCCCAAGGATTGTTAGAAGAGAATGTAGCCCAAGTTGCACTCAGTCTTCTTGTTCCAAGAAAACATTTCAAAACATTGATGATAATTCTGCAGGATTTCATTCACCTTAATTGCTAGTTTTGAAGGGATGGGCAGATGAGAAATTTAGGTTGTTAATTGCAAAGTGCTTAAATGTATCTGGAAGAAAACAGAGTCATAGGCAATATGCAAACCATGTGTAAGGGTATGTCCACATGGCAGTCGGTTTTTCAGATGGTCAACCATCCCCATAGACATCAATAAAAAATCCGAGCTGTAGTCCACCCAGCTTGGATTTTCTTACCGTCAGATTTCAAATCCGAAAACCGTCTAAAAAAACTCAGAACATGCACATTCTTCCGCCCGGTTTTAGGGTGGAAAATGTACTGTTAAATGTTTAGGGGGATGGCCGAATTCAAAATATGATAAAATGCTGGTAGGATTCTTTAATCAGAATCTGACCGTTTTTTTGTCAACGCCGTGTGGCCGTGCCCTTAGATTAACTTGTATATGTATAAACCTCTATGGTACTGTGACTAGAGGCGAGTCTCCACAGACGCCCAGGAGATATACCTTGTAAACTTAATCATTGTGGAAGGGCACATCAAAATAAAAATAAAATATAACTTTTATTTAGACTAAATTAAAATTTTTTTTTTACATTATATCACACAGCGCTATATATACATAGATAAACCGTAAAGAACACTTATACAGGGAAACAGGATATTTTAGGTAGCCGGAGTTTAGAGTGTTGGGGGGAATTCTGACCCTAAACACCCTCAAAAAACTCCTATTATTATCCTAACGTAATGTACGGGAATATTACACGTCCTGATAAGGACGGCCCCGGCTGGAACCTGCCCCTAGTATAACTTACCCTAGATTGCCCTCACTGTGTGCAGCGCACCATAGGTGTGTCCGGATATTGGGAGCCATATGCTCCTTTCCTTGTTGGAATCCTAGACCGTAACTTTTGTAGCCTACCAATCATTGTCCCCTGAGGAGGTCTGGGTAGGCGCCGAAACATGTTGGGACTATAGCAAAGTAAGGCAGGTTCCAGCCGGGGCCGTCCTTATCAGGACTTGTAATATTCCCGTACATTAGGTTAGGATAATAATAGGAGTTTTTTGAGGGTGTTTAGGGTTAGAATTCTCCCCAAAACTCTAAACTCCGGCTACCTAAAATATCCTGTTTCCCTGTATAAGTGTTCTTTACGGTTTATCTATGTATATAGCGCTGTGTGATATAATTTAAAAAAAAACATTTTTAATTTAGTCTAAATAAAAGTTATATTTTATTTTTATTTTGATGTGCCCTTCCACAATGATTAAGTTTACTTAGATTAACTTGATAAACAGGGAAGCAAAAAGAGCTTCTATGGGCAAGAAGAATAATGCACCATCTTAGAAAATTGGTTCACAGCCAACCAGATTACCATAAGGTCCATGGAATTGTTCAAGTCTGTAATGAAGTCCATGCCACTATGGGCTACATGTATGAACGGGGTTGTGCCAGTTATCTGGCGTCAAAAAGCTGTAATAGACAAGTTCTATAGCTGTATGAACAGTCGCAAACCATACTATGGTGCGATAAGCGCCTGCGCAACACTTTTTAATGCGTCAAAGATTTGGGGCATTCTGGGGGCGTCGCACCACATTAATAGAATTACACACATTTATGATTCTTTGACGCCAAATCTAGGTGCAGTGAGAACAGCCAGACCAGGGTAAAGGTGGTGCCTGAGCCAGACTTGTCGTAGCGGCACTGCAAGGCGCCTGTATGTATGAACTAGAGAAGAACAGGTTCATACATTCTGGTGCATTTTACACTGCCTTAAAGCTATTTAGAACTGGTCTGTCTGTGCCATTCATACATGTCACCTTATGTGTCTACAGAGAGTCTGGGACTAGCAAACTCTGCAGTAATCTAGCAGATCTTTTGTGAGAGACTTTGTTTTGTGCACAAGCGGGACAAGATGCCACAGATTTCTTGAGATCACAAAATAAAGTAGGCCAGCAATAACGACAAGAAGTTAGTTCAAAGGATTTATGTACACTGGAGTGTCTAGTCAGATTAGAAAAATGGCTCTAGGAGAGAATCTGACATCTTTGAATACACACAACAACGATCCTTCAGGTGGAATGTCACAAAAATGGATTAGTGCAGCAGATATAATACAACTTGAAAAAATATTAAATTGTGGCTCAGAGGAAAGTTCATTATGGACTGGAAGTTTCTCATACATAGAGCTCATATATATATATAGAGAAAAATCAAGTAGAGAAGAAAACAGAGGCCTGAGTGCCGATGAGGATTAAGGTGTTGAGCTGTCTGAAGATAGTGTAGATTACTATAATCTATATGAATGGTCATCGTAAAGTTTAGCTTCCAAAAGCCAATTTGAAAGCAAGAAGTTTCCAGTCACCAATTCTCAGCAGCAATGAATGCATCGGAGAAACACTTGCCCTTTAAGAGACCAGTAGCTAGCTTGTTTGCATTCTCTGAGGATACCCAACCAGAGGAGGAGGATGCCACAACATGGAAGTAGGATATGAATGTTACTAGAGGCAGCAGCAGACAGAGTACAACAGTAAAGACGGGGGAGGATGACAAATTACGGTAGTTTAAAATCTGCTTTTAGCAATTTTCTGATAAACATAACCAAAGTTCTTCTGTTGTATCCTAAGCAAGACTGGCAAAATGGAGGAATAGATTTGTTCATCCACAATTACTAAATGCAAATTCAGGACTTGGAATGAGCTCACAAATGCAGCCATAAATGCATTAAAAATCCATCTGCATGTTTACTTTGAATGGCCACAATTTTGAGAAATGGTTCCTATTGATGTATATTTTACAAGTGAAACACATTTTATTAACTTGTTTTACTCTTGAACCAGGCTGGCAGGTCCAAAAACGCATACATTTTTTCATTTTTTTTTTTCTGTGTTTTAAAAAGTAACAGAATTATTCATCCAGCAATCGATCATGTTATTAACCTTACAAATTCAACCTTTAGGCTAAGTTCACACGGCATAATTACGCCGGGACTTCGGGAGCTCACGCCGACTCCCGCAGGGCAGGGGGGCTGACAGCCCGCCGGCCCCATAGACATTCATTACTAGCGGCGTGTATTCGCCGCTAGTAATTGACATGTCACTTATCTCCCCCCGTGGCGTATTGTGCGAGCGGGGAGAGGAGGCATAATCCATAGTTCTCTATGAGAACTGTGGATTACCGTAATGACTGGGACGTATCTCGCCCCATATTGAGCGCAGTACGGTGCGAAATACGGGCCGAAATACATCAAAATTTAAGCCGTGTGATCATAGCCATACTGTCCTCCTCAGCAATTCTGACACATTGGATACACCAATATCTGACCAATTATTCCTTCTAAGTGAGAAGATAGCAGTGGATCTATCAAAGAGCCTGAATGTGCTATAGGAAAGGCATGCAAGTGGCATAGGACCAAAAGGCTTGTAATTTCCCTACTTCATAACCTTCACCTGTCTTATCTCCACACTCAGGGCAGTAAACTTGATAACTTCCTGTTGCATGTTGGCCCTTTATACCCACCAACCCTCGTAGTAGAAGGTGGGTTAGTTGTCTACAGAACATGTCACAGTGAAGCCCATTTCACAAGACTAGTACTGCAGATCAGTGCTGATATGGGGTTTACTGAACAGAGCTTTATTCGGGTTGTGTTTACCCTGGTTCAACACCATTAACCTCTCTGTGCAAACATGTCCAACGTTGACCCCATTTTTTGCCAACCCTTACTCCTGTGACTCTGGAGAACCTGTATAAGACTTTTCTTGTCTAGCGGACTCCAGAGATGTTTAGGGTACATTATTTTACCTGATCTTACCCTTGGCTTACCATTAAATCAATAATCTGTTTTTTATAAGCCCCACTCCTTAAGTCTCTTGACAACCTTAATCACAGGAAGAAAAAAATTCCGTAATGAACAGACCTTCTTTCATACTGATTAAAAATACAAACCTCCACATTTAGATATTCCTATATAATACAATGATAACGATACTGGGATCTTGATAGCTGCCTTTCAATATTAATATTGCTAATACCCTTATACAATAATGAACACAGTATCATAATGCAAGATACATTTAACTCACCCCACCGATGTCTTCATTCCTTCATACACCAATCTATTGTAGAGGGTGAGTCAAAAGACCCAAGACACCCTTTTATTTCAGAAATGAAAGGGAAAATGACATATCTGAATACCCCAGCAAGTAATGGCTGAGAGGGTCTATATTTTAGGCTATGTCTGAAATATGACCAACATCTTGAAAGCTGCCATTTTGGATCGAGTGCAAGATTTTACATTGGAAAGTTGGTCATGAGCGCAAAATTGTCTCAGATTACCATTAGCACACTCGGATTTGCACTCTTGTGGTTCAAAAGTTATCAACACAGAAAGGTTTAATGTGGGTTCATAATGATTGGTTCCAGCGCCTTCAACTCTATGTTCAGCACCAGTGACAACAAAATAAACTTTCTGTGTTGATAACTATAGAACCACAAGATATGTTGCAATCTGATTGCGGCAATACATTTCTGAGACAATTGTGGTCTTCTTTGATATGCTACATGACCACCTTCTGATAGGAAAAACTTGCCCTTGATCCAAAATGGAAATTCTCAAGATTGCGGCCATGTTCCGGACATACCTTGAAAGATAGGCCCATTCACCCATTACTTGTTGGAATATTCAGCTGTGTCATTTTTCCTTTTGTTTATTAAATAAAAGGGTTTCTTGGGCTCATCATCTATATTAAATGGATACTGGAGACATGGCGAGAGGGAAAAAATATACATGGGACAGGAGCGATCCATATTGTGTCAAAAGTGGAGCAATTGCCCTGAAAAGGGCGACCCCATTTCTTGGTGGCTGTCCCTTGAGGACCCTATTGCACTCCATATACCAAGTAATAGTCAAGAGTCAGGTAAATGTTCCAACACGTTCATTATTGTTTTATGAGTATTGGCGCTATCAATATCGCAGGGTGACTATTAAGATCCCAGACACGGTATCATTATCATTGTATTATATAGGAATATCTATATGTGGAGGTCTGTGTTATTAATCAGCATGAATGAGTCTATTCTTTTATTAGTGTATTTTATTCTTTCTGTGATTATGTTTATACTCTGATGTCACCTCATTATTTGGTTGTGATATCTCTCGTGACAATCTTCGGTCTACAATCCTGCCATGACCATTTCTTAAAAAGATAACTAACTTTTTGATTTTTTTTTTTTAACTTAATGGCCCCACTGGCTATATATTTATTGGTTTCTACGCATTTTGGTTGTGGGTGTAATGCATGTGGACAGATCTAACTGACTTTTAAATTAAACTAATATTATTATTTGTTTTAGATCGTTATTAATTCCAGGTCGCTGTACAAGCCAAGGGGTTCGGGTACATAATTAGAGATGGGCGAATTTCTCAAAAATTCGATTTGGTCACTTCGCCGAATTTTCCGACAAAATTCGTTTCATTCCGAATTACTTCGGCACGAATCGCGTTAAAAAGCAGCTATTTCCAGGCTGCACAGAGCCTGCAGAGTGCTGTAGAACGTTGTGCCATGCTTAAATATGCAGAGGGAGCTTGGTTTGGTCTTCATACAATGCTGTATTTTAGTATGACACGGAGATGACTGCCGCCGCTCTTAGAATCGCTTCACTATAAAATTCCCTGGGCACTTAAGAGGGCAAAACTGACCAAAAAACTCAAGTGGAAGTAGCCTGATAAAGACATGCCAGCGAAAGCTGGAAAAACAAGCTGAGAGCTCAGGTGGCAACATTAGTGACAGAGTGTGGAGGTGACGGCGGCAGCCACAGCAGCATGAGGTCAGGCAGTGGCACAATGACATTCTGGAGGTGGCAAAACACGAGGAAGCCACAGAATGGCACAATCACACAGTGTGGAGGTCACGACCGCAGCAGCATGAGATCAGGCAGTGGCACAATGACATTCTGGAGGCGGCAAAACAGTATTAGGCCACAGAGTGGCACAATCACACAGTGTGGAGGGTCACGGCGGCAGCAGCATGGGGATCAGGCAGTGGTACAATGACATTCCCGGAGGCGGCAAAATAGTATTAGGCCACAGAGTGGGCACAATGATACAGTGTGGAGGTCACGACAGCAGCAGCATGAGATCAGGCAGTGGCACAATGACATTCTGGAGGCGGCAAAACAGTATTAGGCCACAGAGTGGCACAATCACACAGTGTGGAGGTCACGACAGCAGCAGCATGAGATCAGGCAGTGGCACAATGACATTCTGGAGGTGGCAAAACAGGAGGAAGCCACAGAGTGGCACAATGACTGAGAGCGGAGGTCACGGCGGCAGCAGCATGAGGTCAGGCAGTGGCACAATGACACAGTGTGGAGGACATGGCAGCAGCCACAGCAGCAGCATGAGGTCAGACAGTGGCACAATGACACAGTGTGGATGTCACGGCAACAGCAACAGCAGCATGAGGTCATAGAGTGGCACAATGACAGAGTGTTGAGGTGGGTGGCAATACCAGTCCCTGGTAAAGATGGTGGTAGGCAGATGGAGAAACTGTCAGCAGATGTGTGGCAAACGGCGGGGGGCGGCATCAGAATAGTGGCTGAGGCAGGTAGGTTGAACCAGACTGAGCCTAAGGCATTGGTGTGTGGAAATCCTGGGCCGATCCCACGCCTGAAATTTATCTTGACAAAGGTCAGTCGTTCCACATTTTCCCATGGACAAGCGGGTTCTCCTTGGGTAACGATGGCCCCGCCGCACTGAACAAACCCCGCTCTGATGCCACACTACTGGGCCGGGCAAAGGGCAGCTTCTCCCACTGCAAACTCGGCAAGTTGCGGCCACACATCCAGTTTGGCTGCCCATAGTCCAGCGGATCTTCTAACTGAGTGGCAGAGTGCTGTCCAAGTTTGGCCACAACTGTTGGTTAGGGACTGCTCCAGGTCCGCCCGCTGCTGCATGGCGACTGCCCCCTCACTAGGCGGGTGAAGGGAAGTGTCATCATGACTCCAGACTTAGGTTACTAACTGATTTGGAGCTGGTACTGCTTCTAAACCCCCCCCCCACCATTCCCCCAGCAGCCGCGGCGTGTACGTGAGCGCTGGGAACCCCCGGTCAGACCTGTAGAGGAGGACGATAGCCGCACATAGGAAGCAGCCAACTGATTACGGAGGATTTCCCCTATAGTATTTGGGGTTTGTCTTTTCCCTCTCAATAGCTGGGAAAAAAGGCTTTCCCCTTTTGGACCAGTAGCGAGGGTCCAATAGGGTGGAAGCCAGAAGTCATCCCTCTGCCGGATGCTGACTATTGGGGCTGTCACTAGCCGGGCAAATAAGCATGCTGCGAGCCATCTGCACAAGTGACTCCGAGGGGCTCCCTGCCTCCATTTCCACTGTATACTGCCACGGTGCTTGGGGGTCATCTGCCTCATCTTCCTCATCTCCATCCACCTCCTCCAGCTGCTCCTGCTCCTCCTCTCTTGTCCCCTGGGTAGAAATCCCTCATTTCACCGACAAATGCTCTGCTCCAATGTCCTCCTCCTCCATTTCAGTCCCCACCGGACTCATGTGGCCACGGATGTAGTCGCCACGTCTCCAGGCCCCTGCCCAACCCAGATTTTTCAGCATCTTTTTCCAGGACATGAAGCAGTGGAATGATGTTATTCATTCCCGTAGTCCTGGCGACTGACAAATAACGTCGCCTCCTCGATGGCCTCAACAAACGGCAGGTGTCACGCATGAGCTGCCACTGGCTGACATCAAAGCTACACAGGGGAGTACTTCTGTCTGCCTGGATCATCAAAAAATCGTTAATGGCCCTTTTCCCTCTGTTCATACAGTCGGTCCAACATGTGAAAGGCGGGTGGAAACATCACATATCAGAGTGTGTTGGGGGAGGCCGTTCTGCCGCTGCAACTCGAGTAGGGTGTTCCTGGCTTTGTACGAAGGGATAAAGTGCATGCACAGTTTCCTGGCCATTTTCAGAATGTTCTGAAGATCGGTGGAAGACTTCAGGAACCTTTTCACAACCAGATTGAACACGTGCGCCATGCAGGGCGCATGGACCATCCCTCCTCGGTGCAGCGCGGACACCATGTTCCTCCTATTGTCCGTCACCATGGTTCCGATTTGAAAGTTGGCGCGGAAAAAGCCACACATCGATTTCTTGCTGCATGACGCGGAGCATTTTCCCCCCCTGGTGACTTCTTTTCGCCGAGGAAAAGCCAGGTGTTAGAACTGTGTGACACCGCTGTCCCCCTACACATGTGGTATGATGAGCAGAAACTTGTGGAAGGCTGAGATGGGTTGGGTGGTGGAGGAGAGGAGGGGGACATTGGCGCAGGTGCAGCATTTTTGACAACGTGGAGGAGAAAGCGGCGTTCCCCTGTCCAAGTTGTTGGTGTGCCTGGGCTGGAAGCACATTCACCCAGTGGGCCGTAAAGGACATGTACTTGCCCTGGCCGTAGTTACAGCTCCAGACGTCCGCGCTGCCGTGCACCTTGGAACAAACCGATAAGCTCAAGGACTGACCCACCTTCCGTTCTACATATTTATGAAGTGCTGGTACTGCCTTTTTGGAAAAGAAATTACGGCTTGGAACTCTCCATCTGGGCTCGGCACAAGCCATTAGTTCTTCTGAACGGTGCAGAGTCCACCATTTGGAAAGGGGGGGGACTGCAGTACCAACAACTTGGACGGGAGCACGGTCAGCTGCTGCACCTTAGGATGGTTGACGCATACTGTTGCCCTCTTTGCAATCGCCTCGCTGAACGATGCTGGGCGCCATGGTAGCGGGGAGCAGGAGCATCTGGACCGGGAGATGATGTCAAAGAGAAACAGCTCCCTTTTTGCAGAGGTGGTGGAGCCTTGACTGGCTGCAATGGCATGCATGCCACTGGGCGCTGCTGCTGCTGCTGTTGCTGCGGGGCGGGAAATGGACCACCACATCTGACCCAAACGTTTCTTCCCCAGGCCACCGGATGGTGACGCTGCATGTGTTGACGCGGGGCCCTGGTGCCAACGTTAGCTCCCTGGCCACGCTTCACTTTCTGCCACAGATTCTACATATACCCATATTCGGCCCCTCCGGTGTCTTACAAAGAACTGCCACACCGCCGAGAATCGGATTTTAACCGCCAACGCCCCCGCACTGAGTGACTACTGCCGCCGCAGCCTCGCTGAGCCCCGGTCCGTCTACTTTCTTCAACCTGCGAAGCGGGTTTTTTAACCCCTGGCCGCGTGGCTCCCGACTTACACTGCTGCAATCCTGCTGACTATTGGCCCCATTTCTTCGTTTGCCAAGTAGCTGCTGACTGCCCTCCTCAAAATTGTTCACCCTCGCTATATAGTGGCGCTGAGCCCAGACCACATAGTAGATCTCTGGCTGAGGGAAACCGGATGGGACAAGGCGGGGTTGAGGACAGGTGAGGGCCGCTGACCCGCTCCCGGGCCATGCCAACTAAGGGGTTGTGTCTGAGGTTCCCACCGACTCTTGGCTGGGGTTGGTCAGATTTTCATCTGGGAGGAAGAGGATAAACCTAGTCAAACAATCAAGAACCCTTGGGTTGCTGAACAACCCCACGGCCGCTAGATGACAGCGCAGTTGTGGCCTCCCCCGAGTGACCCTGCCTGCGACGTTCCCCTTGCTGTGCTGCGACCTGGGCCTGCTCCAGGAATGTTTGTGCCACTGCCACTCGCAGGTGCAGAGCCTGCCACCTCTCTGTCTGAAAATACTGTTTGTTCTAAAATGTACAGACCTTTTTGATGATGATATCTGTATATGAAAAATATACACCCTGTTTTTGACTCCAAATGAAACCCAGTAACAAGCTTGGGTAACCATTGGATATAAATTGCGCTCCAACAATGCCAGGAAAAATTTACTTGTATGTGTCGTTTAAAAACACTGTGTGTTTTACTAAAAAGTAAAAGCACAAACAGGCTTTAATTAACCTTCGGACATGAATTAGGCTACAGGAAAAATGTATATATTTTGGCGTTGAAAAAGACGGTTTATTTTTGTCAGCACACCAGCAAAAAAACGCTTTATTAACCCCTGGATGTCAATTGTGCCCAAGACTTGAGCCGCCAAACGTTGTAGCTTTTTAGCTTGTTACAATTGCGTGTTTTCTACGCCACACAACAAGAGATACAGTTGTAATTAACCTTTGCTTGTGAATTAGGCTACAGGAAAAATTTATACAAATTTTTGGGGTTGAAAAAGACGGTTTCTTGG
This sequence comes from Phyllomedusa bahiana, assembly GCA_025379985.1. NCBI lineage: Eukaryota > Metazoa > Chordata > Amphibia > Anura > Hylidae > Phyllomedusa > Phyllomedusa bahiana. The sequence continues at coordinate 30,194 of JAODAL010016190.1, read as the reverse complement.
GGTCCGCACACCAGCAAAACAACGTTTAATTAACCCCTGGATGTAAATTGCACAAAGAATTGAGCCCCACAAAAAAAGTAGCTTTGTAGCGTGTTACAATTGGGGTGTTTTCTAAGCCACACAACAATAGATACAGTTGTAATTAACCTTTGCTTGTGAATAAGGCTACAGGAAAAATTTATATATTTTGGCGTTGAAAAAGACAGTTTCTTGGGGTCAGCACACCAGCAAAACAACACTTAATTAACCCCTGAATGTAAATTGCGCCCAAAAAATTGAGCCGCACAAACTAGTAGCTTTGTAGCGTGTTACAATTGCGTGTTTTCTACGCCACCACAACAAGAGGGTACAGTTTTAATTAACCTTTGCTTGTGAATTAGGCTACAAGAAAAATTTAAAATATTTTTGGCGTTGAAAAAGACGGGTGCTGGGGGGCAGAACACCAGCAAAAAAACACTTAATTAACCCCTGGATGTAAATTGCGCCAAAGAATTGAGCCCCACAAAATAGTAGCTTTGTAGCGTGGTTCTATTGCGTGTTTTGTACGGCAAACAACAAAATATAAAGTTGTAATTAACCTTTGCTTGTGAATTAGGCTACAGGAAAAATTTACAAAATTTTGCGCTTGAAAAAGATGGTTTCTTGGGTCAGCACACCAGCAAAACAACGGGTTAATTAAACCCTGGAAAGTAAATTGCGCCCAAAGAATTGAGCCGCACAAACTAGTAGCTTTGTAGCGTGTTACTATTGCGTGTTTTCTACGCCACACAAACAAGAAAACAGTTGGGAATTAACCTTTGCTTGTGAATTAGTACAGGAAAAATTTATATATTTTGGCGTTGAAAAAGACGGTTTCTTGGGGGCAGCACACCAGCAAAACAACGCTTATTTGACCCTGGATGTAAAAATTTCGCCAAAAAAATTTAGCCGCACAAACTAGTAGCTTTGTAGCGTGTTACAATTGCGTGTTTTTTTACGCCACACAACAAGAGATTACAGTTGTAATTAACCTTTGCTTGTGAATTAGGCTACAGGAAATTTATATATTTTGGCGTTGAAAAAGACGGTTTCCCTTTGGGGGCAAACACACCAGCAAAACAACACTTAATTAACCCCTGAATGGGAAATTGCGCCAAAGAATTGAGCCCCACAAAATAGTAGCTTTGAAAGCGGGGTTACAATTGCGTGTTTTCTACGCCACACACAACAAGAGATACAGTTGTAATTAACCTTTGCTTGTGGGAATTAGGCACAGGAAAAATTTATATATTTTGGCGTTGAAAAAGACTGTTTCTTGGGTCAGCACACCAGCAAAACAACGCTTATTTGACCCCTGGATGTAAATTGCGCCAAAGAAATGAGCCGCACAAAACTAGTAAGCTTTGTGCGTGTTACAATTGCGTGTTTTCTACGCCACACAACAAGAGATACAGTTGTAATTAACCTTTGCTTGTGAATTAGGCTACAGGAAAAATTTATATTTTGGCGTTGAAAAATACGGTTTCTTGGGGTCAGCCACACCAGCAAAACAACACTAATTAAAACCCCCCAATGTAAATTGCGCCAAAGAATTGAAGCCCCACAAAATAGTAGCTTTGAAGCGTGTTACAATTGCGTGTTTTCTACGCCACACAACAAGAGATACAGTTGTAATTAACCTTTGCTTGTGAATTAGGCTACAGGAAAAATTATATATTTTTGGCGTTGAAAAAGACGGTTTCTTGGGGTCAGCACACCAGCAAAACAACACTTAATTAACCCCTGGATGTAAATTGCGCCAAAGAATTGAGCCGCACAAACTAGTAGCTTTGTAGCGTGTTACAATTGCGTGTTTTCTACGCCCCACAACAAGAGTACAGTTGTAATTAAACCTTTGCTTGTGAATTAGGCTACAGGGAAAAAATTTTTATATTTTTTGGGGTTGAAAAAAGACGGTTTCTTGGGGTCAGCACAAACCCGCAAAACAACGCTTAATTAACCCCTGGATGTAAATTGCGCAATAGAATTGAGCAGCCAAAAATGAAGTGGTATTTGTATTGTAAAAACGCTGTTTCTTTAAATTAATACAACAGGAACTGGCTTAGATCCCACTTGGATATTGAATGTCTTGCAGCTGCAGTGGACGCACACTGGATTTCAGATCCAATACCCAAAAAATCAGAAATAGAACATTAGAAACAGTCTCTGAGGGAACAAGCTGAGACACCCCCACAAAAATCGCTGTAATAAAATCAATTCTTCAGTAAGACTATCAGCCGCGGCAGCACCTTCCCTGTGAGCACAGTGAAAAGGGGGTGTGAGCCCCCGGCGTCGCACCCAGACTTATATAGTACGGTGACATCACAGAATCCCGCCGGTCTCTGATTAGCTTCACCTCTGTGCATGTCCCTGCAGGGTAAGCCCTTCTTTTCCTCCCAGAGTGCTTTGCCCCCTGTAACGCCATGTGCTCCCCAGCCATTTTATCAATCAAAAGCACACTTCGTTCACCCGAAGTACCCCAAAGTACGACTTCGTTCCCAACCGAAGTTTTCCTGAAATTCTAAACGAATTCCACTCGTCTAAAAATCGATTCGCCCATTTTCTATACATAATATTAAGGACAAATACAATAAAACTAAGTAACATACTGATACAGAAGGAGAGAGGACTCTGCCCGCGAGTGCTTACAGTCTACAATGAAATTGTATCCTATTTCTCTGACAAAAAAATGCTTTAGACATGCTTTAAAACTTGCAATCGTTCCACTTTAAATCTAGGGATTACGGTTCCTTTACACGACCACAAAAATGTCGGTTGCAACAGCGGCATAGACATTTAGTATATTTCCATTGCACAAGCACTGAGGGCCGCTTCCTCTGTCAGGTCCCTATATGTTGTGTGTGAAAACAGTGATGCTTACCGGAGGATTTATTTTGTCTGACAGGAGACTTGTAAGTGTAGCTTCTTGCATACTATGATCAGTCAGAGGCAGATGTGGAAACTTTCCCTGTAGAAGGGAGAGACTTGAAAGCTCAGTTTGGGTAAAACAAAAAAAAGAGTAGGCGAGTGTCACATGTCACAAACCTTTTATGAATTTACAAGTGAAGCCTAACGTGTTCCAGGTGTTAAATGTTTTTACATCTTACCCCCATCAATTACTGGGAAATATCAGTCTAGTTTTCTACTTGTAACATATTGCAGAACATTAATAATTAGCTGTAATTAATATAACCCAAATCCCAGCCCCGAGCTGTCACATCTTTCATCTTGGTAAGACTTTCCACTTGTGTGTGCAGTGGCGTGGGCCACACTCGTCATAAGAAACTACTCACGTGCAATAAACCACACTATAGCTGCCTGAAGCATAAATTGTAAATGGCTTTACATATGGGAGACATTGTAGTATTACTTAGATCTGGTTAAGCGTGGACGTGTGGTTAATGCTTATATGTAGGATTTGATGTTTAATGACATATGCCAATGCCCATACATGACTGTGCTATAATGAAAGGCCATTAGTATATGATTTCACATAGAATTTCAGGAGTTTTTCAAGACTTTTATAAACCCTCCTACTACCTCCCACTGTGTTAAAATAGAAAATTAAACTTACCTCTCTCCCATCACCACCGTTTCAGCGATTTCAGAGCTTAACTGTTTCCCTCTGGTCCCTCACTAATGACGTCACATTCATAGGTCCCTGGCCTCAGCTGTCACTTGCCTGGATGTACAACATAGGACTACAGAGGTCAGTGATTCGCTGAAGCATCATGTGAGCCATGAACGTGGGTCTTGGAAAAGCATTTTAAGTCTTCAAGGGTATTTCCCACCATAGGAAATTATGGCATATTGCTAGGATCAGTGGCGGTCTAACTCCTGTAACCCCAGAAATTCTTAAAATGAGGTGGTCAAAGAACTACCTCAGCTTCAAAGTGATCCTGTCCTCACTGTATGGGGAACTGCAAAATAGCCCCATACCCAAAACACCCCATTGAAAGAGGCTAGATAAGTCAGATTCAAGTAGTTTAACCCCATAGATGCTTTGGTCAACAAATGCAGCATTCAGTTGCTTAGATAGAAGACCTTCTATCTCAACTCAATAAGTTGCCACAACAGTCTGCGGCTTAACAAAAGTCTGCAAGCCTGTTATGGCTACAAGCCTATAAGGGCGACAAATAGTAAAGTCATACCTGCCAACTATTTTTCTACCTGCACACAATAGAGCAGACAAAGGTGACATTTGCACAATTGTCCCCTACAGATGCAACGTGGGATCCATCGGAATGCTTTTTCAGGTATCTGAACAGAGGTTCCGATCGGGACCAAAACATAGCATGAACCAAGCCTAAGGTGTGCTTTTCTAAGTACGTATTCAAATGAATGAGTGGCAATGAACCTACCGAACTACTAATGGAAAGTAGAAATATTGGAGTTGTGGGCTGGCCCGTTATAAATGGTCCATAGAAATTTCTGGAGGTTTTTTTTTGTTAATAAAAGACAGTAGTAGACATTTTGTTACTGATTTATTTAGTAATACATTATAAAACAAAAGTAACAATGTATCTGGAGATTGCCATACACCTTCAAATGAGATTTTTACAAGTTTTACAGAACATTCAGAATTCGGTAAAAAAAAAGCTCTCAAAAATGAGAGGATCGATTGAACCTTTTAGGTAGATATAGAACATTGCTATATACAGGCAAATGAGAACTTTATCAGAAAAATACGAATCAATCATTAAAGTTATCAATGGTAGACATTTTGTAACCTAGCATAGATGTTTTAAAAGAACATAAAACATTTTTACCTCTATTTTTCCATAATTTGACTAAAGGTGCATACACATAGTAGATTACTGGTCCTTACAAGAGTTCTATGGAGTGGCAACTGGCACCAATACAAGACAAAGTGCCCATAGAGTGGCTCGGCATGCCTCCAACTTATTATGGATTTTTATATTCTCCTCTTAGCATTGCTTCTAAGGGAGAATGTTTTTTCCCAATCCAGTGCTATACAGAAGCTCCATGTGGCAGCAGACAATGCGCCTACAGCTACAAATTGCATGTGCTTTCATGTTTAAGAAGCCCTGCAAGAGTTCGTCCACACAACAAGTAAAATTTACTCGAATTCTGTCGCTGAAAACTGCAATAGACGAGTATTTCACATGTTATTGCATGCGGATTTGGGTCCTATTTTTTACTCGTGGTTTGGTCAGAAATGAACCCCATTCATTTCTATGTAGTTTTGGACACATATCTGCGTTAAAAATCACATACAAATGTTTTGGGTGCATTTTACACAAGGTGTTAAGCTATCCCCATTGATATCAATAGTAAATGACCACGCGTTTTCCGCATGGAATATAATCAAATATTGAACATGTTCTAAGCTTTTAACAGCGAAGAAAACGACCACCAAAAATCTGCGTTGTATTAGCTACAACACATATGTTCTGTTGCTGTCATTGGGAATGGTTTTCTTTAGGTTTTAGATGAGTATTTCAAGTCGGAATCTGCGTGGATTATGACTGGAAATACTCATTGTGTGGACAAGGTCTAGCTCTGGCAATCTTCATTTTTGGATGTTTTTTTTGTAAGGATTCCAGGATACTATGCATAAAGCTTCTTTCAACACTATTCCTGAACACGTGGTAAATTGTGTGTCCATTACATGACAGTTGTTTATATTAAGCCAACCTATTTTGTATGTGATACCAGTTTTATCTTTGATTAGGAAGTTTGTCCTTTTAGGGATTGGCATTAGAGGGGAAAAAGGCTCATCTTGTAATATCTATAGCCTACCATCGATATGAATAATATTAAATAGGTGCAGTGTAGAATATTAAAGCATAACATACTAATAAAGAATTAACACAAGCTTTTTTACAGAAATATCACTAAATAGAAAAACCAATTTGGCTTATACATATAAATCAATATAAACATATTCTCCAATAAGTGAGATTTTCTTCATGAGTCCCCATAGCTCAAAAAACCTATGCACCCTATGTCCAGTGACGTATATAAGAAACCTTTCCAGTCCTTGTAAAGCAACAAATGTCACCAATTTTTAATGAATGAAGCTCCTTAGAAGTTTTTTTGACTCAAACATAACTTGAATTTTATATTCCATATATATGTAAAAAAATTTACACATTAATACATTTAGTAGAGTTCAATTTAATACATTTTGCAGCTCATTATGTTGCCAAGTTAAGACGTGTTGTCTGTATATATTTACAGGTCTGGTTGGCTGCCAGGTCCCAGGCCACTGCCTGTGGCTACACCAGGCATCCAAGGCATATAGCACTTTTTTTCCTTGTGGTCCCAATAGGTGACACTTTCATCTACATCCTCAGGACGCTAATGCGTTCAGATCTCTAGCAGAACAGAGGGCGCCATAGTGTCTCAAAGGGCACAGACTGTGGCCAAAAAATGCAAAATTTTCTTTGGCACTCCTTCTGTGCAGTGGCCTGTTATTGTATTTAAGCTGTTGTCTTACAATCTTGACTTACACATATTGATTTACAATGAGTTGTAAGAAATTCAGCTCTGCTACATCAATGTGTATATTGAATATGAAGAACATAGTCTGCTTTAGAAATGGTAACAGCAGTCATTCTTCTGCAGTGTTCCTGATGGAACAACTACAAATAGACAACTACAGATAGAAAGCAGTTATCATAATAAGCATCACTATATGTAAAATAGCTAATAAAGGTATTTCCACCATACACAATGATGGCAGATTGACAAAATATGCCATCAATGTGTAATAGGTGCTGGTCTCACCTCTGAGACTCGCACAGATCTCGATAAAGGCCCCTGAAACCTCTCTGACAAGCTCAGCTGTACACAAAAGTCCCATTGATTTTAATTGTAGAATTCCGATCACCTCTCTGTTCAAAACAGAGAGGCTTTGGTCCATTCTAGATATGCAGTTCCCACCCGGGTCCTATTCATATGCCATCAATGTGTATGGTGGGATAACCCCTTCAATTACCCTTTTAGGCTATAGTGACATATGGCAGATTTGTTGCAGAAATATCTGTGTCTAAAAATCAGATCCATTTAAATGAACGGGTTGTTTTAGCGGCACATGAATTTGTTCAAGCCTTAGTCGGGATGAATAGGGAAGTTGCAGACATTTCTGCAGCAAAGCTGCCACATATGAATTTACCTCAATAGTTTACCAGTGACAAAGCTCAATTTTAGGTTTTTCGCCCTACTATTCCTAAAATATTGTAGATACTTTCCATTTTGGAAATTATAGTCACACCCTATTCCAGGGTTATTGATGATGGTAACAAGTATATTGCTTAGCAAAAACTAATAAAGAAATCCACTCAGTGGCAAAACACAAGAAGTCACTTGAAACAATGCTTTTTACATGCTGAAAAGAATTTGGTGAATTGAATGGATGGCTTAGCTATATATCATCATCAACACCTTATCACTCATCAAGTGCTATTATCTAATGGCCCAGACTGGAGCACTGCAGCGCTGTACTCCTTATAATAAATAATATGCTGGCACTAATTTGGATGGTGTATTGCCATCTATTTATGATATACCATATAATTACAAAACGATACAATCATACAGCACGATCAAACTAGAGATTGCAGCTACCATCTGTGCATCTGCTATAGGCTGGGGTAGCAAGTTAGAGATCAAGGATGCAAGTTTCTGGTTCCTAGGTCATTAGGGCCAGTGGTTCCCCTATGCATTAGGACAAGTGATGTGCCCTATGTGACAGCACAGGTGGCACACCCATATTTCTGGCCATGAACACACTCCTGATGAGGTGATAAGCTACATGTTACTGTGCACTGCCAGCTCATATCTAGCACTTACCTATATGTGTCTATTTATACAATAGAAGGAAACATTGGATGAATCATTGTCTAAATGTGTCATACTTACAATCACTTTGATTAACCTCCCACACTGGGGACAGAAATAGAGGGATTGCATAAGATAAATATGTTCTGCTTATGCCCCCAAAAATAGCGCAATCTGGTCATGGGCTGTGTCCAGTTTTGCTCCTCATCTCAATTCAAATATATGGAGCTGGGTTGTGAACAAATAAATGCAGACTCGATTTGTAAATCTTATTCCCCCGTTTTAAAATCATTTGTACTTTTTATCTGCAATTGCTTTAATTTTACATTAGTGTTTCTGTGCGTTTTAGATATATTAGGAACTTTACTTTTGGCAACTTTTAGTGTGGGAAATGCTGACAAGTGCAGGTGTAGCTGTGATTCCTTCTTTTACAAATCTAAGGAAGACAAATAGATAAGACAAGATTATTTTACCCCCACAAATGGGCAAGCACACAAATGTTTCCATATACCAAGAGCATGTGAAAATTTCTCTTTGTCAATTAATTACCATTTTCACCACTGGACATATGGAACAAACTGAACATGTTGGTTAAGACAGAGGTCTCATTGGCCGAATGTGGCCCACCTTATAATTTTATGTGGCCCAGGACAGCTTAGGCATGACGAGTAGGGATGGACAAAGTGTGCATGTAGAAGCATCGGCTTTCTACTTTCCCCGGCAAACATGGCCAGGGAACAGGCGCCATTTTGGATTTGGAGCTCTGACACTCATCTCCACTCTGTGCTGTTCAGCAACTCACAGGTAGTGGCACAGCTCTGACATCTCTACCCAGGCACCCCAGCCACCCTCCAAGACTCTCCAACAGGCCACTGAGGGCAAAATAATGTTGATGTTGTCCTAGATGAAAATAAGTTTGATACCTTTGGTCTAAGGAAACCTTTGAAGCTGCAAAGTCTCTTACTTTGGAGAATAATGCTTGGAAAAGTCCTGGACAAGCAGGCCATCCTGCAAGTCAAGCAAGGGACTTCTGCTAAGAGACTTTTTGGAACACCAATTTCCTCCATATAAAGTGGAAAAAGCATGCACTATTCTATATTTATTTGAAATGGGAGAGTAAATGATGGAAATGGGGTGATAATGCAAAAGGACAGTGATGAAAATGTCCTTACTAAGTCCAATCCTTACATTTCTAATTGATGAAGAACCTGTGACAGTAATGCAGGGAGTACGACAAGGTGGATTATGAGCAAACTGAGAGACTTCTGGCTGCATAAGTCAAGTTGACGTAATAGTCATTGTATGTCCTTAAGAAATAACAAGTTACTTATAAGTGATATGTTAATTAGCTGATTTAGCTGAGACCTAGTTACAATGACACAGTCATTATATCCATTCATAACTATTTGCATAGAAGCAAATATTGTGGTAGTCATTAAAATAAAAAAGCATAAAAATATGATCATTCCACAAACAACACCTATATCAAATGTATAGAAAGTAAGGCACAAAACTATTCACAGAGAGCATGGATCAAACTTCATATCAACATTTATACTTTTCAGTGGCCAAGTACATAGTTATATCATTACTGTAGAAAATGTAAATTGTTTGCTACTGATGGTGGCCCCCAGCACTTATATAATCTCCTATCAAAGATGAACTACAGCTCTGGAAAAAATTAAGAGACCACTTCACAGTTTTCTAAAAATCAGTATCTCTTCACGTCTGACAGCCATTCCATTCCAGTGTCAGTTGAATTCCAACCAAAGTCCACAACATTCTACTTAATGTGCTTCTGATTAGGTGATCTCCTGAACCAAATCTTATTTAATGAAGGAAAGTATAAAAAACACTGCTGTGGTCTTCACAATCCTCTTGCAATAGGACAAGCTGGATGGCAAAACAAGTGCTTGGAATAGGCCAAAAGGAATTTGAATGAAAAAATAACTTATGCCAAAGAAGTTGAAAAGAAAACTCTTCCTGACTTAAAACATTAGTCTTATTGTTTCTAAAAAATATTAACTATTTTTCTTTGCATTATTTGAGGTCTGTCAGCACTGCTTCTTTTTTATTATTTTGAAGATTTCTCATTTACTGCAAATAAATACAAAATTTTTTGCTTTGAATTTCGGAGACATGTTGTCAGTAGTTTATATAATAAAATAACAATGTACATTTTTCTCAAAAATACATACCATTGAAGAGAAAAATCACAGAAACTGAAAATGTTGCAGTGGTCTCTTAATTTTTTCCAGAGCTGTATAAGGTGCAGATGCACCCAACAAATCACCTCTAAAGTAATGATTGTCAGGTCCCATGGAATGGATTTACTCCATAACTTTCAGAGATACAGTAAGATTTATCTTGTAAACCCTCTCTGTTGACTGATCAGAACTTTAAGAAGCTTCTCTAGGTGTAAGTTTCCTTTAACTATTCTCTTCTGGGAAAACCCAACTTTATTGTTTTGCAATATTTTAGTATCCATGGGTTGTCTATGCCCATTTTATTAGCTTCCAACAAGTCTTTTCAGTAATGATGTCCATATCGAGGTGGCTAAAATAACCGCAGAGACAACTAATTGCAGTAATAATGCAGTGGCCACCTTTAAGGTGGAATATAAAAATAAAATATGTTTCAGTTATAAAAAATGTAGAACTGATGGATGACAATTTTTGTGTGTATCACAATTGAGACCAAAGTGAGTTGATTCTGAAGATGAATCGTGGAGACTAAGTGTAGGCACCTACCCAACTTGTTTTTGCTTCTCATGTTCACTTTCTCTGAAAATTAAAATGTGAGGGGATTTGCTAAATAGAAATCATTATAACCGACCATACAGACTAAAGGAGGATATTACGAATATCAAAAGAAAAGCATTCATACAAGAATTTAGACTGTTCTTAGTCAACAAAGTTATGTAACCACATTGCCATTTCAAGCCTATCCCTGATTACGGCATAGTTATTGACTGGCCAAACTGACCACTTAATCTAGGATTGTGCATATTCAGAGGAATAATTATACACCTAATGGTTCCTGGGCTCTGTCAATCTAACTTCATTGGAAAAACAAAACCAATTTCTAAGTGTGCTTCTCATTGGCCATACTCTTTGATATATTCTAAAGGGAGGGTTTTTCAAATTTCTGATCAACACTCATTATTAGTCACCCAAATGCTTTTTAATAGATCGCCACAATTTTGGGTTTTGGGCCCTGTTCTGTCGGGTTTTGAAGAAATAAAACGGGAAAAACTGTAAAATTTTGGGTTTTGTGGAATACTGGAGCGGAAATGATTTTTTATTGAATTCAACATCATCCGGACTAGAATCTTTTTTCTAGGCTTTCGGGGTTTAAAAAATGGGGGTTTACATGTTGTTCTCGGTAGAAAACTTTGGGAGAAACTGGCTGTGAAAAAAGTAGGAAAACGAAAAAAGGGAGTTAGGCCTTTCTCAGAGCTATAATTGGCCTTTTGCAAAGTAGGATCTATGTTTGAGTGGTATAAGGCATTAAAATCCAAGGAGTTAGCAGAAGTCTCCGAAGCTTTTCTCATCTGATAGCCTTTTAAATTTGCAAAAATTTTTTTTACTGGGGGGGGTGTTGTTTTTTATTAAAAACTAAATTTGGGGGGATATTTTTTGGGGAGGGGTTAACGGCTTGGATTTTGCCAAAGAAAATTTCTGATTTGTTGGTGTTTTGTTGGGGGTTAAATTTGCTGTTCCTGGCAATGTTTGGATGTTAAATTGGTAAAATTTGAGGGAAAAGGGGGACCTCGGCGGGGAATTTCTATTCCATTTTGGGTTTGGGAAACACTTTTGTCCCCTTTTTAAATTGCTTTGTGGGGGAAAAAAAGGGGGAGAAAAAAAAAAAATTTGTTAAGTCATTTGTTTATTACATCAAAGAAGCATTGTCTTAGTTTTTTTTGCTTTACAAATATTTTTGAATTTAAAACCTCCATAAATTTTCCGGGGTTTTTGCATCCTCTGGAAAACTGTCTTCTGCCTAGTAACAAAAAAAAAAACCTTCCGGTAGAGATTTCCCGCATCATATAGGTGAAAAGGAAAAAAATTTGTATTACGCCATCATTTTAAATCAAACTCTACGGGGACCCATTTTTAAATATAAATTTTAAACCATAAAATTTGCCCCAAATATCTAATTTTTACATTAACATTTCAAAAGGGGAAATAGATGCACTGTTTAAAGACATTATTCCCCCCCACTATAAAAATTAAATGGTTAGACCACACAGGGGAATTTTGGGTGGACAGTTTTGGGCCCCATTTGCACGGGAAAAAGGAAAACAGTAGAGCTTGAACGGGTACAAAGGCGGGCAAAAAAAATAAAAAAAGGAAACTGGGTGGGACTACAATACCCCAAAAAATTAGCAAGATTAGGGTTACTTAGTTTGGGAGGAAACCAATTACCGTAATTTTCCAAAGTTTGGAAAAAAACCTTGGGGGGCAATTATCAACCCTTTAAACCCTTTTTGGGAAAAACCGGCCCAAAAACTTTTTAATGGCCCAAAACAAAAAAAAATTTTTAGGTTTTTTTTAAAAAGGGAACCAAAAGGTTTTCAAAGTTAAAAAAAGGGGGAAAAATTTTTTTAAAACAAGAGTTGTTTTTTTTTTTTTTTGCTAACCCATTTTAAAAAAAAACAAAAAAACAAAAAAAAAATTTTAAATTTTTGGATTTTTTCCTCCCAATTTTAAACCCCCTTTTAGAAAAAAACGAAAAATCAAGGGGATGACTTGTCCCAATTTGGGGGGTTTTTTTCCCCAAAGGGGCCCAAACCCTTCCAAAAAAAAAAAAAAGGGGGGAAAAAATTTTTTGGGGAAAAATTGGGTTTTTTTTGTCAACTTTGAAAACCTGTTAAAAAAGGAAATTTTTTGGGGAACCCAAAAATTAAGGGGAAATTAATAATTTTGTTATTTTTTTAAAAAGGGGAATAAAGGGGTTCCCAATTTTTTTTCCATGTTTTTTTATTATGTGTAATTTAAATTTTTAAAAAACCCCCAAAAATGAATTTTAATTTATTTTTCGATAAAAATTTAACCCCAAAAATTAAAAAAGGAGGGTTTTTAAAGTTTTTTTAAAAATTTTTTTTGGGGGCCCAAAACAGGGAAATTGGGGGTTTTGTGGGGGGTTTTTCCTGGGGGTGTCCCCAAATTTCTGGAAATAAGGGGGGGAAAATATAATACTAACCAAAATACCTGGAAAGGAAAATAAACGAGGAAAAGGTTTTTTACTTTTTTTTCCCCCAACCGGGGGACCCTGGGGGGGAAACCTTTCATTGCTCAGGGAAGAGCCTTTTAATTTTTTGGCCCAGGGGAAAGGTTGGGGGGGTTTTAAAAAAAAAAAAAAAAAAAAGGGGGGGGCACCGGGTTTAAAAAGGGGGGGGGGAATAGGCATTCCCTTAAAAAATAAAAACATTAATATAACCTTGGGAAAAAAAAAAAAAAAATTAAAAATTGTAAAAAGTTAAAAATAAAATAAAAAAAAATTAAAAACTTTATGGGAAATAGAAAAGGCTTTTTTTGGTTTAAAAAAAGAAGAAAAAAAAACTTTTAGTTTAAATTAAAAAGTCAAAAAATTGGCTTTGGGCCCAAAAAAATTTAAAAAAAAATTTTTGGGGTTAAATTTAAAAAAAAAGAAAGTTTTTTTAAGGGAAAAAATTGGCCCATAAAAATTTTTAATTGTAAAAAATTTTTTTAAAAAAAGAACCAAAAAAAACCCCCGAAAATTACCTTTAAGAAAAAAACCCGGATTGAAAAAAGGGGAAAAAATTTTTAAAAAAGGCTTTAATTTTTTTTAAAATCTTTTTTTTTTTTTTTTATAAAGAGAAAATTTTTTTTCCTCCCTTTTAAGGGGCCCGGGTTCCCCCAAAAAAAACCAACACCCAAAAAAAAAACAAAAACAAATTACCGGGTTAAAAAAAAGGAAAAAAAAGGCCGGTAAAATTTTGGAAAAAACCCAAAAATTTGGGCCCCCCTCCCAAATTCCGCGGGGTCCCGGTTTTTTTCTCCCAATAAAAAAAATTAAATTGGGGGTTACCCCCAATAACCAGGAATTTTTCCCTTTCCCAAAAAGGAGGAAGGGGGATTGGGGGGGGAGGGGTTTTTTTAGGGGGTTTTTTGGGGGGGGGCCGCAAAAACGGGGGGGGAAAAGGGGGGGTGGGGGACGGGGGGAAGGGGGGTTTTTTGGGGGAGCCTTGTGTTTTTTTTGTGGTGTTTTTGGAAATTTTTTGAAAAAAAGGGGGCAAACCGGTTTTTAAAAAACCGTTCCTAAAAACCCGTTTTTTGGGGCTTTTTGGGTTTTTTAAAACCCAAAAAACCCCAAAAGGGGGGACGGGTTAAAACAATTGAACCCCCATCCCCAAACCCCCCGTTTTTTTTTTTTTTAAAAAAAAATTTAAGGAAAAAAAAGGGGGAAAGGCTTCTCTTTTATTTTTTTTTTTTAAAATATAAAAGGGTTAAAATTTCCCAAAACTAAAAATTTATAAAGGCGGGGGAAAGAAGATGGGGCATTTGTTTTAAGGGTGGGGGAGGTTTCAAACATAAAAAGGGGAAAAAAAGGGGGCAGGGGAAAATGGGAATTTTTTCTTTTTTGCCCAGGGAGGAATTTGGGGGTTTCATGGGGGGGATTTACACAAAACAGGGGCCCCAAAAAAAAAAAAAAAAAAAAAAAGGGTCCTGGTTGTTTTTTTTTAGAGTTTTTAATTTAATTTTAAAAATTTTTTAATATTTTGACTGGGTTTTTTCTTGGGGAAGGGGGGGGTTTTTCCCCCGACCCGGGAAATTTTTTTCCAATTGCCGGGATTGGATTTGGGGAAGGGAAAAATTTCTTTTTTATTTTAATATGGGAACAATTGGCTTTTAACCTCATGGGTGTTTTTTGCTTTGGGGCCTCTGGTTAAACCCATTTATGTTACAAAAAAGTCTTTTTTTTTTACTGGAATGGAGGGTTTTTTCCCCGTTTTTTTTGGGGTTTTTAAAAACATTTTTTTATTACATATAAATTTTTTGGTTTTTTTAAAGGGGGACCAACTTGGGATAGGGAAAAAATGTTTTAATAAAACGGGGGGAAAAACTTGGTTTAAAACTATCGAAAAAGGCATTTAAAATTGGAAAAGATAAATTTTTTTTTTTTTTGGCATTTTTTTTTTTTGGTTTTTTTGGGGAAACAAATTGGGGAAACACTTTAAAGTACATAAAAATTTGATCTCTTTTTAGATATGTTTTTTTTAAATCCTGAAAAGTTTCAGTAAAATTAAAAAAAAAAAAATTCCAGCAAAAAACCAAAGTTTTTCTGCCTTTCACACCAACTACAGAAAATTTTTTCAGATTGGGGTTTGGGAAGTAAAAAAGACTCTTTTTTCTTGGACGGGTTTTTTTTACTCGGGGCCTTTTTTAAGGAATTTTTTGAAAAGGGGCCAAAACTTTTAAGACCCCACAAGTGGGGCAAGTTTTTTTTTGGGTTTTTTTTTTTTTTTCTCATTTTTTTTCTTTTTTTTTAAAGGGGTTTGGGTTTCCGTTTAAAAATGTTTTGGGGGTTTTTAAATTTTTTAAAAGATCTTTAAAAAAAAGCAGTTTTGGGGGCAATTTTTTTCATTTAAAAAATGTCCTATTGATTTTGATTTTGGGCCCTGTTATTTAGTGTACATCACTTCTAAAAATTCTATAGTATTTTGACCTTTTTGATTTTTTATCTCACTGCTTTTCCAGGTCTGTATGACCATCACCCCCCTTAAATTTACGGGTTTCAGACCAAGAGAGCCCTCCCGCACAGAATGCTTTTGTAGGGGAAAAAAAAAGGGGGGGGGGGGGGAAGGGGGGCCCCGGGGGTTTCGTCTGTGTTTCCCTAGTTTACCCCTTGTTTTTTTGTGCCTGTTTCCCTCCTCTCGCTACACAGTTTGGAGGAGGCAGATTTTATGAGGCTAAACCGCATTTTGAATTTGGGGTTTTACTATTTTTTTCTTTTTTGATGTTTTCTGTGGGGGCTTTTTGGATTTATACTAATAAAAACAGATCAGGGGGCATGTGAATGTTCATATTTGCTTTTACTAGGGGGGCCACACCCTGATTATAGTACCCTTTTTTCCCCGCTGCCCTGTTTCTGTTCGGGACAGGGCCCTGTTTTTTGCTGGAGATGTGAAAGATTTGATGCAAAGCAAAGGGGGTAAAAGGAAAAACATTTGGGCCTTTCCCCTTTTTGCTCTGCTATTTAGAAATACAAAGCTTCACAGCCCTTTGGGGCTTCCACACCCTTAGCAGCCCTCTCTCTATGTCTCCGTAAAAAGTTTAACAATACACTGACCAAAAGGACCCGGGCCAAAAAGACCTAGGCGGGCCCAACACACGGGGGTTTTTTTTTTTAACTTGGCGGGGAAAACCCCCCCTCCTCCCCTCCCCCCCCCCTTTCAGTATAGAAGTTATGGGGAGAGCTTTTCTGTTTTTTGGGGTGGGGGGTGGGGGGGGGAAAAGGGGGAGGAGAAGAGTAGAAAAAAAAAGAAGCACCCCCCCTAAAATCAACTGCCGGGGCACGAAAATCGGGGAAAGCTTGTAATGAGCAACCCCTTTAAAGGGGCCCTCAAAAAGTATGCATCAGACCTAAAAAATTGGATATTCAGAAGTAGAAAACCCCGGGCAACAAATTTTTTTTAAATTTCCCCTTCAAAATGTTAGAAAAATTTAAAGGAGACATTTTAAAAAGGGGCCATGTGAAACCCTTGGGTTGTGACTTTTTTTAAGGTTTTCTGATGCAAAATTAAATTTTACAAAAAACCCTTGATTTTGGGGGGAATCTTTTTCCCCTTTTAAAAAACATAAACTTTTATTAGAAAATTTTAAAGCTCCGGGTTTAAATACCTTTCTTTATGGGTCGTTTTAAAAGGCAGGGTTATTAAATTGGGCATTTTTGGGCAACGTTTTTTTGGGTTTTTTTCCCAAATTGACGATTTTGAAAAAAACCCTTAAAAGAGGACATTTGGTTTTTTTTTAATAATGTGGGTTTATAGTTAGAAATAAAAACAATACACCCCACAAGTGTTTTTTACTACGGGTTACTAAAAATATTTAAATAAATGTGTTTTGGTAACAAAAGGGTTTGGGGAAAAAAGAAAATTGGAAATCTGTTCGTTGGTTTAAACCCAATTGTTTTTAATTTTTTTTTTTTTAAAAGGGGGTGTCTCACTACAAGGATTGCTTTTTATTGTTTTAAAAATTTTTGGGAAAAACAAGTCAATTTTCAATATATGTCCAAATTTAAAAGTTTTTCCTACTTTTTCCTAGATATCCCCCTTTTTGTTTGGGCTTCAACCCCACCTCCGGTTTTTTACCCAAAAAAAATTTGATCTCTCCCTGGGTTGGGCCATTTTTTTGGTTGCTAAAGTACAACCGGCTTTTTTCCCGCAGCCAAAAGGAAAGCCCGGGAAAAAACCCCCTGAAATTTCAAAATGAAAACCCAAGGGAAAAAAGGACTGAGGGGGAGATAATCAAATTTTTAGTGAGACAACCCCTTTAAGGTTTGTTAGTGGGAAACATTCAGGAGTTCATTTACAAAGGAGTAAAAATAAAGGGAAAAATCTTTCCCCCATTAAACATGTTTTCCAAATTAACCCAAATTTTTGCCCGTTTACCTACAAAAAAATTTTTGGTTTCAGCATGTCCTCATTTTTTTTCATTTTCTTAGCATAATGATTTTAAAAAGGAAACCCAAACACCCAAAAAAAACATTAGGGAAAAAAAAATAAAAATAAAAATAAAATGGGGATCAGAATAAAGATGCAATAAATTTTAAATTTTAGAGTATGGTATAAAATAAAAGGGGGGACCGCTTTCTTCAGGGGGGCTCCCCAGGAGCTACGTTGTGGTGTTCTGCTTCTTTTTTTTTCAACTGTTCCTCAAACTGACAAAGCCAGATTAAAATAAATGATTTTTTTATTCCATACAAGAGGGACCCGAAATTTTATAAAAAGTCTTTCATCTGATAAGTAATGTTAAAGGAGTTTTGCCACAATCTAATGTTGGGCGGGGGGATCCTCCAAAAAGGGTTTTATTTTTTAATCACTTTTTTTAAAAAATTTTTGTTTTAATTTAAAAAAAAAGAAGCCTCTGAAGCTACGCCTTCCTTTTCCCTCCTTATTTTTTGACGTTTTTCATTAGACACGACCAGGAGTACAGGAAACTGAAAATTTGGGCCCCCTTTATTGTTTTTCACTTCTTATCTAATGGGAGGGGAAAAATAAAAAGAGCTTTTAAGGGGGCCCGGGGGGAGAAAAAGATTTTTCTGGGTTAATTTTGATAGAGGGAAACCACTGGTTTTTAATTAATTATTGAGGGGAAACATGCCCGGGTGCTCCCCGCTCAGCCCCCCCCCCCCCCACATCAGTTTGGGGAAAAAATGAAAGAAAACCCGGGCCCCTAGAAGCTTATTTTTCTTTTCCCGTGCACAATAAAAGTTATCCCCTTTGGGTTAGCCAAAAAATTTTATCAACTACAGAGATGAATATCAGAGGGGTGCATGGGGGGTGGAAACGATGACATCACAGGGAGATACTTGTTTTTTTTTTAAAAAACAGAAACACAAGTCCCCTTTTTTAAAACCCCAAAAGGGGGAGTATCGCCCTTTTTTGGGAAGGAACTCAATTTTTTGGGAAAACCCCTTTAATGGGCAAGTGAAAAGAAAAAACCCATGTACAAAAAGTGAATCAACCCTTTTTTATTAAGCTTAAGCCCGTGTTGGACTAGGATATCTGGGGGCCCCCAGTGGAGATAATTCCCCTTGGGGGGCCCCCCAGTGAAATTTTTATTTTGGGTCCATCATTGAAGGTTTTTTGGAGCCACCAGTGAAGAAATTTTTTGGGGCCAACCAATATCTGACTGACGCACATACTGTACATGACTCTTGAACACTGCCTCTGTTATTCTGTCTTTCTCTCTGATCAAAACAACTACAGGTATAACACCTAGAATAAAGATACATAAAACTTTTAATAAAAATAAATAAGAATTGAGAAAGAAAACGAAAAGACACCCTCAAATATACCCTATCAAAGACCTGTCTGCCTCAAAAATGGGGAAATCGCCCCCAATAAGGGCGCCCCCACACTGGAACCTAAACTAACCCTGTCCCTAGCTACATCTAAATGAAAAAAAGAAAAACACATATACCACAAATGGAGTGCACAAACAAAAAAAGTGCTGTGATAAATAACAATACAACAGACAATATACGTTTGATGTTCAATAATACTATGAATTGATGATGCGTCATAGGAAGATGATCAATAACGCATAAATATTCCAATATTCCAACGCGTTTCCCCCCTAGATACTGGGGTTCATCAGGGAAAAATTGCAGTTGATAACAACAATACGGAACATCTAAGGATAAAACAAAAAGATGTATGCAAGAAATATACTCACGTCCCTTAATGAGGGAAAACAGGGCTGGTAAGATAGAGGACGGGGTCCAGGATAAGTCATGTACAGATCCCCGCTATCTGATTACTGAGACAGGTCCAAGCAGTAACAAATTCAGTGAATCACAAGCCACATATATAGCAAGGCAAATTAGACCCAATTAGTATCAGCCATTAGCACCTTTGACAACCACAGAGCCCTGTATGCATGAGTTATATTTATTGCATACATCTTTTTGTTTTTTCCTTAGATGTTCCGTATTGTTGTTATCAACTGCAATTTTTCCCTGATGAACCCCAGTCTCTAGGGGGGAAACGCGTTGGAATATTGGAATATTTATGCGTATTGATCATCTTCCTATGACGCATCATTCAATTCATAGTATTATTGAACATCAAACGTATATTGTCTGTTGTATTGTTATTTATCACAGCACTTTTTTTGTTTGTGCACTCCATTTGTGGTATATGTGTTTTTTCTTTTTTTCATTTAGATGTAGCTAGGGACAGGGTTAGTTTAGGTTCCAGTGTGGGGGCGCCCTTATTGGGGCGATTTCCCCATTTTTGAGGCAGACAGGTCTTTGATAGGGTATATTTGAGGGTGTCTTTTCGTTTTCTTTCTCAATTCTTATTTATTTTTATTAAAAGTTATGTTTTTATGTATCTTTATTCTAGGTGTTATACCTGTAGTTGTTTTGGTTTAAATTGTATTGGTATACCCAGAACTTCATTTCATTATATCAAGGGTTCTCTACACCTATACATCGTGCTTAAGTAGAGTACATGGTAGTGTTTGTGTTTTCTCTCTGATCAACAGCCCCTGGCCTGCCATACCCAATGGCCCACCATGCCCAGGGGCCAACCTGGGGTTTTCCCTGTGCCACCCATGTGCCACTCTGAGTCTGAGCTTAGGCAATTCCTTGTAGATTGTAGGTAGTATGGTTTGTCAATGTACAGATAAAATGCAAAAAAAACAGCACCATGCAAAATAAAAATTAATAACATTGTGCAAAGCTTCTAGGAGCAAGACCCCAATTACCTCCAGCTCATAACATATATAACATTTACTCACCCATGTCCATACAGATTGCTACAGTTCAGCCCTCTTATAGGGCCATTTTTAAGCCTTAACAATAGCCCTATAGAAGCAATCTGTATGGACCTGGGTGAATAAATTCACCTTTTTGGACATTTAAAGTGGTGCTGCTTCCCCTTGCTTTTTTGTCAATGTACAGCATCATGTTCAATTACATGTGGCAATTCTGGCAATACTAACAGCAATAAATGAGTAGTCAACATTGTTGAGTAGAAATACGTGGCATATACCACATGCCCTCTTTGGGAGACCTTCCTCTATGTTTGAAATACATTCTTGACTAGACTGTTGTTTAAAGAAAAACCATAGAAAGAACACATTTTTATCTTTTTTTCTCAGTCTTTTACCTTTTTCACAAGGAATGTATCGGAAGTCCATAGGTTCACTGACTTCTTGGTCAGAAGGCCTTCTAAGCTGCATTTTCACAGTTGTGACTTCAGTAATATTAAAGTGAAATGGAGGCGTCTTAAATACTATAGCAACCTGACGGTGCACATCTGCCTGTCCAAATTGTCCTTTATCCTCCCAAGTATTGGTGAAAAATCGCACCTCAATGTCATCTATGTTTCGGATAAAGGAGGTAAAGAAAATGAGTTAGCATAATATGTGTATTAGCATTATCTCACCCCACAGGTGCATCACACAACATACAGACACTTCCACTAGGACACGTAAATCCCTAAAGGGAACCTGTCACATAGTTTATGCCCCCCCCCTGAGGGCAGCACAAGCTAGTGTCAGACCTGCTGTTCCCAGAACTGTGTCCCCTATTCTGGAAGATGCTGTAGTTTTCGTGTATTTAAATCTGCAGTTTTCAGCCAGAAAAGAGTCATATAAAGAGTCATTCAAAGAGTCAGTTTTTTTCAAACCCCGCCCATCTGAGACTAGCCCGGCCCACCTCAACTGATAAACCTATTACTTTGAATAGGTAGAAACATGTGAATAACTGTCAGTGGGCGGAGCTAGCCTTTGGTGGGTGGGGCTAACACATGCTCAGGAATAAGATTTGAGGGGTAAATGCTCTAAAACTGCTCTAAATAAGGGACACAGCGCTGGAAACAGTAGGTCTGACACTAGTTTGTGCTGTCCTCAGCAAAGGGGGCATAAACTATGTGACAGGTTCTCTTTAAATAGTCTTCTTCTGTCAAATTTTTGAACATTTTATTCAGCCATTTATTAGATAAATTTATCATTTGAGAGCCTGAAAGGCCCTGGTGACAACAAGGGCCATCCTTTCCTTTGTGCAGACTAGGCAGTGGCCCAAGGTCCCCACAAGCATAAGGGCTCCAGGTGGTGAATGCATGTCCCAGAAATCCAGGACACATGCCCTGAATCCTTGGGTTAGCGCTGCTTATTTAACTGTTTGTGTGTTTTCAGGATATGCAAACAGTTATAAACTATGGTGGAGCAGGATGCCATCAGCTCCCTGTACTGCTACAGGACATCAGCAAGGTGTCCTGACATAGATGATGTGATGATATGGGTATGCTTGGGGGTGGTTAGGAGCATGGCCTCTTTTGGTGTAATGTTTAGGTGTGGCTAGAGTCATGGCCTGGCATGATGTCATGTATTTGGGCAGGGCCCACTCAGTACTATGCTCGGGAGCCCATGATGCTGTTAAGACAATCCCAATAACAGGTGTAATAGTAGTCATACTTGCTGTTACCCACCATTCTCAGAAAGAAGACTAAAGTCAGAATACAAGTTAGATAGATGTAGAAAAGATAGATATGTGATAAATCATATGACATATAGATATTAGATAGTAAATTGAAATCTGCACCTTTTTGAACTTTATCACATAACAAGAATATTTCATCTCCTCCAGCTGCGCTACCACAGTTTTTATTTACTCGGCAGATCCGGAGTTCAGCAGTGTTGGGAGCACCTGAAATGATAAATTAGTTTAATCAATAGGTAATAGGAAAATGTTGAGGTGCTAGAGATAAAGGGCGACATGTATGAATTCTGGCGCTGACAGGCCAGTTCTAAATCGCTTTAAGGTAGTATAGACTGCGCCAGAATGTATGAACCTGTTCTTCTGCAGTTCATACATACAAGCGCAGTCTAATGCCAATACCACAACTCAGGCTCAGGCACCACCTTTACTTGGTCTGGCTGTTCTAACTGTTCTGCGCCAAAGTTTTGGCGTCAAAGAATCATAAATGTGTCTACTTCTATTAAGTGGTGCGACGCCCCCAGAACGCCCCAAATCTTTGGTGCATTACAAAGTTTGGAGTACGTCTGTTCATACATCTATAGAACTGGTCTTCTACAGCTTTTTGAGGCCAGAATTCTAGCGCAGCCCCGTTCATACATGTCGCCCAAAATGTGCACTGATTTATCGGAGGTGTTTTACAATATGAAATTCTATAGAGGGATGACTGTCATTGCCCATTAGCATATTATGGATTCTATACTGTATATTGTTAATACCTTGAATTTTACTCCAATTTCTGAAGAACTTACGGTTATCATAAATTGGGTTGGAGACAACTGGAGGTAAAGCTCTGGTGTAATTTCCATGTTCATCAGCAAGGAAAACTTGAAAGCACAGTCGTACAACATTTAGGTCATAATCCTCAATCGTCAGCAACTGATCGTCTCGCACTGTGGAGAAGAAGAAATAAAGTGTAATATGACTTAAACAGATCTTTGATGATTTAACTTCCTTATATATCATATAAATTTGTGATACATTTCTTCTGAGGTCTCCATTGATGATGTAATCATCTATTATATATAAATTGCCCTTTACTATCGCCAGTGCTGGACTAGGGAGCTTAGGACCCACTAGTGGGGTTTCCTCTGTTTCCCTGTGGGCCAGTCCAAGCATGGCAATAGCTGTAACTGTGAACCATAGATGATCATCTAACTTTTATGCTTCACTATGCGTTCTTTCTTATATGCCCAAAGCCTGAAGCTGCACCCCTGATAGGCTCTGATGACATTTCAATTTCAGGTGAAATAGGCAGTAAGTCTAAAGAGAAAAAATATTTCTGGTTCAACTTGGATCAGCTAGTGTTAAAGGGACATTGACAGAAGTCCATGGATATCCAAACTTTCATCGAGATGGCAAGTTCAATGTAGAACAAAATTGGATGTATTGACTGGGAAATACATTTGCATGCACTGTAAAACTATTTTGGACCCTAAGGACCAGAAACCCTGTTTTTATGCATTAGATTCTCGGGCCTGATTGAAATTCAGCCCTAGTTGTCACAGAGACCTTGAATCACTATCCACATCAATATTAGTTTCCTTTTCCAAAAAGTTGCGGGATTAAACTTGGTGGGTTCACACTTGTTTGGCCCATAAACGGTATTCATTTGGATAACTGAAAAAAGTATACAGATAAAATATTTTACCCCCTCTAGGACCCAAAAATTTTTAAGGGGGAAATGGGGGGGTCCTGAGTGAGACAAATGGGGGTAAACCCCCAGCCTTCACATGGTGTTGAGTGATCACTTGTTTAAATTTCCCCCTACACACTGACTTGCAAGCTTTTTTTATTTGTTAGAGGGGAATAAGCCATTGCAAAACTCCAGAGGCAATGAAAAGGATGGGGCACATTGAAACCAACATGCCTGACCCGTTTTTACCCTTACATCTACTGTAAAGGGAGAGTTCGGAGCCCTAGTACATATTAAAAGGGGGGTTTGTCTCACTTTTTTTGATTCATTCCCCTTAGTTCTGTTTTCTTGGTTTTTCTTTAAATTTCAGGGGAGTGTTTATGGCTTCCCCCCTGGGCCCTGAAATTTAAGAGGTAGGTTTTGTAGCTATAGCAACCAGTGTGGCAGCCTATCGGGGAGAGTTTTGAACGGGGTTTGTGGGCTTTTGGACCGGGAGGGCTGAGGGGCGGGCCCATAAAAGAGGAGATTCTAGGAATGGGTTTTAGGGACAGGGCATGGGCTTATTGCAAAGTGACATTTTTTTGGAAGATTTTTAAACAAAAAAAAATCCTTTTGTGGAGAAAACCCCTTTAAATACTCAAGGGGGTCTTTTGTGAATTTAGTGCCCTTTTTCCCCAAATTTGGGAATGCGAGCAATTTTTTAAGGTTCTTTATTTTTCTTATTTTCCATGCTTGGGGAAAAAGTTTATCCATAAATTGTGGAATTTATGTGTGAGTTCCAAAGGGGGAAACCCTTTTAACTTCCAAAGGAAAAACCCCCCATAAACTCGCAACCTAAAATGGAGAATTGAGGGGTTTTCTTTTCCTTTTATTCAATGGGGGGAAAGGGGCTCCTTTGGCCTTTGCATTTGGCTGGATCGGAAACCCATTTTGGGAAAATGAATAAAGAGAAACCCCCCCCAAGAGCAGCCATTTCTCTGTTGTAAGTCGGGAGTTTTGGGGGTCTGGTCTTGAGATAATTTGGGGTTTCCTATTTGGTGGGGTGCCCCTGTTTAAATTTAGAGGGGAAACTTTACCGTCTATTCCCAATCAATGCATGGGGTTGAAAAACCCCTTTAATGCCTGAAACATATATATGTATGAACACCAATGTGGATAGTGTGAGGAGGTGTAGCTTTAAGTGATCATATCTGAGCACAGAGTTCCATCAGAAACCCCCCAACCCCCCCCCTTGATTTGAAATTTTTTTTCCCAATAAAAAAAAGGGGACACAAGAAAAAAAAACCCAAACTGACCCATTGTATTTTTAAATTTTTTGGGATCTGTTGGGCGTTGTTGAAGCCCTTTTGGTCTGTTTGCACCTTTTTGATGGATGCAGTTTTTGAATAAGGCCTTTTTGGCTGGTTTTTGGGGCAAGTTTTTTTTTTTTTGGGGATTTTTTTTTTCCCGATGTACTTATTTACATTTTGAGGAAAAAATTTGTTTCCCGTTTTGTCTATCTCCCCTTGTCAACTCCTTTTTTGATGGCATGTTAGCTTACAGACGGCGTTCATAATTGATTTCAGTGGACATCTGAAAATTACCCGGGGTGTCAACAAAAAATTTAACATAAGGTTGACTCCCAGCACAATTGTTCATAAAGACCCCTTTTTCCCAAAAAAAAGGGGGTTTTGACTTGCACTAGTGGCAGGATCTTTGTGCTATGAAAATGCTTTTAATTCAGTATGAAGATTACATGCAAGTTGCCTTTAGTATACAAAGATGTACAGACCTTGCCAGATTAGTATACAGCCAACCAATTAATCACAGCACAAAAATGAATGGGCTCTTCTTATATACAGGGAAGATGAAAAAGTTCCAGCATAAAAAACCAAAAGGTGTTTTAATGGACTTTAATGAAGCCTGTTTTGATTTTTGATGCTGGAACTTTTTATGAGTTGCGATTACACACGAGTTAGATGAGTTTTTTTTTTTTAACATTTTTGTGGTCTTCCTATATTTGACATAGCTGATATGAATTACACTACTGATAACTTAAATAGTTGTGATAATGAGGCCCAGTCTCTTTTTCACTGTATTACTTCTATTTTTTATCAAATATAACATTTTAATACCATATATTCAGATGTGTGCACAAAGTCAATGGAAAATATGCAACTAGAAATCAATACTGAGTCATTCATGGCAATAACAAGGCTTTCTAAAATTTGTGTGAATAGCTCAAGGTGGCATTTCTCAAAGGTAAAATGAAGAAAAATACCTTTCCATTGAGGTTATAAACTGCTAGGTCCTCCCACATGGTATCAGATTTGGATGTCTCTGCTACCCTGGGATAGACTATGAAACTCAGAATTTTATCACTTAGATGCAGAAGTTATTGTACCTATCTCATGAAAACTGTTGACAGATCCCCCCAGTGTTTCCACCTGTCCATGTAGCTTCTTGTTTGTAACATATAGTATGTAAGCCTCCATGCAGAACACATGCAGATCTTGCAGACATACCACTGGACACAAATTGAAATAAATCACAATAAATTGGCAAATGTGCAGAGGCATCAGCTAATTCCTAAGAAATACCCTGGGGAGGTAACATGGACGTTCTTGTACATGCCCCCTCCCCCCCCCCCCCCACAGGTCTTTGATTTTAGTGAAAGACACAGAGGTCGACATGCATGAAATTTGGCGTTAACATGCCAAATTTCATGCGCATTATACCGACATAGAATGCACCTGATTTATTAACCCTCTCTACAGCGGGTCATAAATCGGGCACATTCTAGCATTCGGGTGACATTTCTGGCTCATGTATACCACTTTGAAAGTGCTCTACCTGTCCCAGCTGTAATGCGCCTAGAAATGCCGTAGCAAAGCTACAAATATGTAGTTTCGCTACGGTTCTAGTGCGCCCCGCCTCCTGCACGCCCCCGAGATCGGGCGCATTACAAAGCAACGCAGGCGCTATGTAACGTGTCCCGTACTGGCGTACGGGAGATTTAAAAATGTATGAATGGGGATGCGCCTGATATCGAACTGAAAAGACGCCAGATATCTGGCACAGCCCTGTTCACACATGTCGCCCAGAATGTCCACTTGTCTGAGACACCATGCTCCATTTGCTGCACTTCAGATAGAAAACTAAAATATATTATATCTGAGTTGGGAATCAACTTGCCATTTTGTCATCAATTCTGACCTTGAAAGCATATCAAATGCATGAAAAAGCAACAGAAAGTTGCCCACAAACAAATACAGGTATATACCTACATCATCCAATGTTTGACCTTGTGACTTATTCATAGTCATGACCAGGCTCATAATGGCCCACGGGTGAACAAGGGAAACTCCTAGTGGGCCCCTGAGCGTAGCAGAACTGGAGTTTCTTTTAAACTGCATATACATCCTTAGAGGAGGCAGAGAGAAAGAGGCAAAAAGCAAAAGGCAGAGTATAAGAGGCATGTACAGTAGCTGCAGGGTGGTCCCCAGAATCAACTCCTCTGGTGGTCCCCAGAATCAACTCCTCCGGTGGTCCCCAGAATCAACTCCTCCGGTGGTCCCCAGATCTCCAGGTGGGCCCCAGAATCAATCCTGGTGGTCCCCGATCACTCCTCGTGGTCCCCAGATCACTCTTGTGGTCCCCCAGAATCAACTCCACTGGTGGGCCCCCAGAATCAACTTCACTGATGGTCCCCCATAGTCAGCTCCATTGTTGGGCTCCCAGAATGAACTCCACTGGTTTGCCCCAGAATCAACTTCACTGGTGGGGCCCAGAATCAACACCCAAGTCTGACACTGGACATGGCAAAAGCTTGCTTGAAAGTAAGTGACACAATCTGTACATGTACCCAAAACAAGAACAAATCTGCTTAGACAATCTTCTTTTGTATATAAGATGTAAGAAGAAATCTACAAAACAGTGATCCTCAGTAAGTGGTTTGGGCGTCACATGTGGCTAGCAACTCCCAGTATTATGGCTTACTGTAGAAGCCCAAGTTATAGCCATATGCATTGTTTACAATGGCACATCCACATTGACAATATTGCCGGCATATCCCAACTCCTGAACCATGCTAACACGGATGGTTATACAGAATACAAAAGGGATACAAAATCAACATGTTAAAATTCACATGAAAAAATCAGAACATTTTTGATTCTCTCCTCCATTTTTGTTAATTGAAAGTAGCCTATTTTGTTCTCTCTCTCTCTTCTCTCTTTCTCTCTCTCTCCTCTCTATCTCTCCCTCCCTCTCTCCTCAGGTCTGGTGTCAGTGGCCACAGCCTGCTTCTGCTCCACTGCCGGTAAGGGTTTGTCCCCACGGCACGGGTTTTCACCCGGTCTTTCAGATGGTTTTCGGTTTTGAAAACTGTCTGCAATCCGGGTGAAAACTTTTTACACAGGCCTCTATGGAAAACCCGTGCAGCAGTCCCCACTGCACGGGTTTTCCGGCCCGCGGTTTTTCAGACCGCCGGCGGTCCGAAAAACATAGAACATGTTCATTCTTCCGTCCGGTTTTTGGGCGGCAAAAGAACATGTCTATGGGAAGGGGGAGAACTTTTCTCCACTAATCGCGGAGAAAAGTCATCCCCCTACGGCCGTGTGCACAGCACGAAAACAGTTCAAATACTGTATTCTATACTGTATACTGTACAGTATTTGTCCTGTGCCGTGTAAACGGCCCCTTAGTGTGCAGATGACGGCGTATGCTGGAACACTGATATAGGTAACTATGTATGAAAACTGTCTATAAGAGCTCAGCTTTTATTTTTCTAGAGCACTATATTAAATAAAAGCTGAGCTCTGATTGGTTGCTATGGGCAACAAGGACAGTCTCATTGCTAGACAGTTTTCATACATATGGCCCATAATACTAACTAGAGAGTGACGCTCTCTAACCAACTAACCAAACTGAACTGCACTACATAACATGACAGTCTCTTTATATGCTTAAAGCAACAACACCCCAAATTAAAATGCAAATCATTATTATCTACATAGGTATACCCATAAAAGATAACATATAGACCACTAGTAGGATGGCTGCACACCCTTCAGTGCTATTGCCGCTCAGCCCCATTGTGACAATGATTCAAGTTAATTTCGATAAGTGCAATTACAGATTTTAGAATGTGTTACAAAAGTTTGTGGTTTAACTGGCAAAAACTGTGGATTGAAAAGTTATAAAAGTAATTTTAGATGAATGTCGAGCCCTGGTGGAGTGATACACAGAGACGAGGCAGTAGATGTAGGGAGTGTAACATTGTGGAGAAGTTCGTGTGTGAGAGTGATGAGTTTAAAGTGTATTCTATAGTGAATGGACCACCAATGCATTCACTGACACAGGGTAGAAGCATCAGTGTAGCAGCTGGAATAGAAAGGAGAATATTCAGGATAGACTCAAGAGGGGAGTAAGAAGCCTATGTAGGATGAACCCGTATTTCTATTTTTTATTTGTTTCAAGAGGGGAGTGTTTAAAGAATATAAGACTGATTAGTAAGGAGTTGCAGTACTCCAGATGACAATGTTTAAGAACAACAGTAAGAGTTTTGTCTGTTTCTGCAGTCAAAAGGGAGGATTCTGGAGATGTTTTTGAGGTGCATGTGATATTAATGGCATAGGTGTAACTATAGCCATAGTGACTGGTGTGGGGCCCAGAGGTTAAGGGGCCACACTCAGGTACAAGTACAGTGTTCTTTTTGTAGGGAACAGGTATTTGGTGGCTTTCTGCTCTCCAACACTAGTACATGGGTTCCCTGATATATGGCGGTATGATTTATGCTTATGCTGCTGTTTTAGTTTATTGTCATTATGTTATGGCGCCCCATCTCATTTTACTATGGGGCTTTATGAATTCTAGATATGCCCTTGATTAGTGGGCAATGGATTAAGTATAGGGAGTAAAGGACAGATCACAGTCTCGCATGGTCCCAGATAAGCCTTGGAGTTATGGTAGTGCCATACACTGAAATGGAAATATTTGTTTTGGGTATGTAAGTAGACAGCGGGGCGTCGTAGGGTGTTTTATTCGGGGTCGGGCCCCCCAATTAAAAAAACCCCCGTGGGGGGGGGGAGTCTCCCCGGGGTCCAGGCCCCTTTCCCTGGGCCTGGGCACGATGGCTCTTAGCTGGGTGTGCGTCCGCTGGGCCTTCAGCGGGGGTTCTGCGGGGGGAGAGAGCGACGCTCCCTGCCCCCCAGACAGGTCGGACCCCCAGGTCCGAACCCCGAGGCCGCCGGGTCCTCACAGCGTGAGGACCCCCGGCCCCTGTCCTCAGCCGGGGGGGTCGCGATGATGTGATGTCATCGCGACCTTTCCTCTCCCGGGCGCACAGGCGTATAGGCCGTGGCCCGAGGAGCGCCCGGGGGAGCGGGGGAAGAGGAGGGAGGGCCCCCCTCGGGGGGGAGTTTGGTGAGTATGAATGTTGTTATTTTTATGCGTTTCCCGCCTTGTCCCCCCCATATATGCTGTGGCCCCTATCCCGCCTGTGACCCCCATATGCTGC
>JAODAL010016189.1:0-81482 GCA_025379985.1 Phyllomedusa bahiana | reverse complement strand
GGCCCCGGGGGAATTCTGCAGCGTTGAGCTGGCTGGGCGCGGTGTGCGTGGGGATCGTTGCCGCTCGGCTCTCCGGGTCCGGCTGTACGTGGCTCCGATCTCTCTCGGTCCCTGCGCGGGTGGCTTGCGGCCTTCCGTTTGTTGTTGGGCCGTAGTTCTCAGCCAAGGGGGCCGTGGTGTGTGACCCTGTCTCCTCCGGGTCTGATGTCTGTTCACCCGTAGCAGGCGGGCTTTAGCTGCCGCGGGCCTTCTCCCCTCTGCGCCCCAGGCTGCACGAGGCCAAGCTTCGCCTCCGGACCACCGGGGATGGTGATATAGGGCTCCTCTTGTGCCCCTCGGTCTTTGTCCCGTCGGGGTTAGTGTGTTTTGCCTCCTGGAGCAATGCTGTTCCCGATGGCAGCGGATTCGCCAGTGAACACTTTGGAGCTCTCTTAAGATGCGGCCGCCATCTTGCGTCCCGCCCCCGGAAGTCCATCCTTCAATTCTTAAATGATAAAATGGGCTGTTCTGTGCCTGATGACCCGAAGTGCTGCCTTTTGTTTCTAGACCCCTAGGATTATCCGTCTTCTGCACTCTATACGTGCCTCACGGAACTCTTATTCATTGCTAGAAAAACGGTTGCCCGCCATTGGCTATCTAATTATACTGGAAAGTCTGGAACAAATAGCCAGCCCAAGAGTGGCCTTTAGAAACGTGCTGGTAGTGCACGGATGCTCAGTCCAAGAATGGCGGGTTAAAGTTCACATGAAAGAGTAAATATCCAGCCCACAGCAGTATATAAATTCGATGAAAGCATACAAAAATTTATTGGCAGCATTTAAAATACAAAACAAGGAAAAAGAACAAGGCACTCACCAGTCAAGAATCGTGGCAAAATATGGATATAGAGGCATGAGTGGGAGCGTGACGCTAACGCGTTTCGGGCTTAAGAAACATTTGTGCCCTTACTCATAGCGATGGTGTATCTAAAGTTTAGTCATCTATTTATACAAACAAGCCGCAAGTATAAACCACATAATCAATTAATTAATTAACCAAAATCGCAATCAAATATACACCAGAGGGTTCTTACCTTAGAGGAGTGCCCAAACGCCATAGTGATCTGCATGCCGGTCACAAACAGAAGTGATAAATATCACTTCCGGACATGCGCAGATAAGAAACAGTGTATAGAATGGGCAAAAACTGGATCGATGTGTGCGCGCGTGCGCCGCAAATAAGAGAGGCCCCGTCGCCGGCAATCCTGGACATGCGCAGAGCAGCTGTAACGTCATGTCAGAGACAGGCAGCCGGCAAAAAGACCAGACTGCATGACTCCAACATGCACGAATACAAACAGCAGCGGGCATGCGCAACTGAACTGAAGTGTGTAGGACGGGCAGACTGGTGTAACCCGCACTGGCGCACGCGTAAACAAATAGATCAAAATTACGGGTGCCTAAATAAATAAATAATCGGCACTAAAAGGAAAAGAAACATGCTGGATAAGCGACTGTGCTTTAAGTGGTCTATATAAGATGACAATAAGAATCTTACAATGGTGAGACAACACAAAGATACATATAAATCTAAAGTAATATACATTAATGAAAAATAAAATAATAATAATCATCAAAGGGTAAGCAAAAAGACAAGCAAAAAAACAAGAAAATGACAGGCAGGGGAGATTAGTACTAAGGGACAGAGTTACTGGTATGTACAATTTTGATTTTAATAATGGAACATAATTTCCCTACGCATATTTAACCCATTAGGCACTGGAGTATCTAATATTGTTATCCAATATGCCTCTCTGTCTCTAAGATGTCGTTCTAAGTCCCCTCCTCTAGCAGAACGGACACATTTCTCTATGCCAAATATTTTGAGTGCACTGAAATCACATTCATGAACTTGTATAAAATGTTTAGCTAAATTAGATTTATTCCTAAATGAGGTGATGTTAATATCAATATCTCTTATTTGCGGCACACGCGCGCACACATCGATCCCGTTTTTGCCCATTCTATACACTGTTTCTTATCTGCGCATGTCCGGAAGTGATATTTATCACTTCTGTTTGTTACCGGCATGCAGATCACTATGGCGTTTGGGCACTCATCTAAGGTAAGAACCCTCTGGTGTATATTTGATTGCGATTTTGGTTAATTAATTAATTGATTATGTGGTTTATACTTGCGGCTTGTTTGTATAAATAGATGACTAAACTTTAGATACACCATCGCTATGAGTAAGGGCACAAATGTTTCTTAAGCCCGAAACGCGTTAGCGTGACGCTACCACTCATGCCTCTATATCCATATTTTGCCACGATTCTTGACTGGTGAGTGCCTTGTTCTTTTTCCTTGTTTTGTATTTTAAATGCTGCCAATAAATTTTTGTATGCTTTCATCGAATTTATATACTGCTGTGGGCTGGATATTTACTCTTTCATGTGAACTATCTAATTATACGCCCACCCTACGAGATTGGATAAATGCGGTGAATGCTACCCTACCATATAAAAAATATATTTATCTCCATAGGGGATGTCCCGACAAGTTTACTAAAGTTTGGCAGGATTGGCTAGACTCCACACAGACAGAGTTAGAAATTCCTTGCTTAGACCTACACTCCAAACTTTCCACCCTCTGTTTGCAGATCCCTCGTGTGTATATATATATATATATATATATATATATATATATATATATATATATATATATATATTATCTGTTTAAGTAAGCATCCTTCTGGATATCAGATTGTCGGCTTGGTATCTTGATACTCTTTCTCCTAAAAGATGGGTTTCTAAGATAGTATGTGATCCTTCAAGTATACGGGTACTAATGCAAACACGCAAGTTCTCAGATTACAAGTTTCAATTATTTATATTGTTGTTTTATGTTTTTAAAGAAAAACTGGTTTCAAGTTTATGCTGATAATTAACTATGGTTACTTGCACATGGATATAATTCTACAATATTTGTTAATTGAATCTCTATTGTGATTTACCTCTGTGTCAATTTGTATGTTTTGTGTGTATTCTGTTGCTGTATATGTGCTTCTTCTTTACTTGATTGCATGGTCTCAATTTGCACATTCCTCAATAAACTTGATTTTGTTTAAAAAAAAAAAAAAGTTTGATAAAAGGTTCGTTCTTTCAGTGATTGAGGATTTAATTCTGGACCTTTCTAGTTGTGAGTCACTTCTGAATGTCCAGAAGCTTCCTGAACATCTCTTTGACTCATTGGGTGACATTAGACATTGCTTCCATTGAGGACCTCTACCAGGGTCTGGAATTAATCCCTACCCTCAAATTGGTTGAGAAATATACAATTCCATTGTCCGATCACTTTACAGATCTACAAGTAACTCATTTTCTAAAAGAGAATCTTAAAAGGAAATTTTAAGTTCTGACTCCTGCGTTATATATTTACTAAGGCTCTCACCTGAGATATCATAAAGGAACAATAATTTCATATGATTTTCTCACCAAAACCTCTAAATTGTCCAAATGGTTAAACTAAATTGGGAGAAATACTTGAGCACATTTTTTTTCTAACTCACAATGGAGGAAGCCATTTAGTGGGCACATAAAGCATCAGCAAGCTCCAGTATTATGGAAGAATTCCTAAGCTCGCTACTCGGTGGTACTATAACCCTGCCCATCTTAGTAAAATTTACCCAAATACCTCTCCCTACTGCTGGAGATCATGTGGTAACCATGGATCTCTATTCCATATATTCTGGTCTTGTCTATTACTACATGCTTTCTGGTCTAATGTCCTTGCTGTAGCCTCCGCTCTAGCCCAGGTCGCATGCCCAGTAGGCCAGGAGTTTGCTCTGTTTCTGGTTGGTAGAGACTCCATCCCACCTACGAATCGTACTCTGCTGTGTCACGTGTTGCACGACTCTAAACTACTTCAAGACATTGGAAGTCCCCAATAGCACCATCCCTGGCTGAGGTGACAGAAGAAGTGTCCATCAATTGTCTATATGAACAAGCACTGGCCTATAGAAATGGCCGTGCTCTGCAATTTGCTATGGCATGGTATCTCTGGCATGAAAGATTTCCTAATCTCTCCTAACTAAATATTCTCTTCCAGGCTCCTATAATGTAACAATACAGAACCGGCTCCTCTCATCTCTTTTCCCTCTATCCCCCTGCTCCTCATACCTCTTCTGTTTTGGTTCTTCTTGATATTTTGCACTGCTTTATCAGCCTATACTTCTACATAGTTATTTCACTTGTTGCCTATTCTTTGTGTCTATAGAAAATATAGAGGGAATAATTTACACTTTGTCAGTATCTTTTATACTGAATATGAAATAACAATAGGAATCCGGGAATCCTTAATATCCTTCTCCTTTATTGAAAACCCTTTATTATGTGGGTGTTTGTGATTGGTGTTTGTTTTGACACTGATGCCCCGCCCTATGCATATACATTTTGGTATTATTGGCACTCATATTAGGCTTGAGAAAGGCTCTTTCTGTCTTTGAGCTGAAAACGTTGCACATTTGTACTGTGGATTCTTAATAAAGGGAGCATTATGCTGATGTCTAGTGTTGATGGAACTGTTCAAGAAAAGCTAAGTTCGAGTCGAACATCTCAATTTTTTTCAAACTTGAACCAAACCAAACATTTTACTGTTCGTTCGAGTTCAACATGGTGTTTGACACAACATTTTAATAGTTTTCTTCAGCGCCTTTCTGCACCATCCAATCAGTGCAGAGCACAGAGAAGTGTCAAAAACGTCATCGCTGAGGTGTAGGGCTCTCATTGGCTGCTAAAATCACATGACCATGTTATTTATATTTCACTGTATTGCCTTGTGAACGCCATTTTCAGCTATTTTCTCATTAACAATCTTTATTGCATAGTCCTCATAACATACAGCTACAACATTTAAGAAAATCGGCACATCCTTTTATAGATCTAAGTAAACATGAGTAGGAATATGATATGCATCAAGAAAATGGAGCTTAGCACTTCCGGGAGACTATCATCATATCGCAGTCCCCCTGCGGACCCCTGAGGCTATAATCCTATTGATGCTCACAAACACGAGATATAGTCCGGCGAAGCCGTAAAAGATATCCATTCGCCCCAGACCCTGTAGTATCTATCCGACATCTGAGCGTTGTCGGCTCTGAGTTCCTCCATTCTCTGGAGAAAGAAGATTTCTTTGAACAAGTCAGATAATGACGGAAAAGTGGTACTGTTCCATCTGCGGGGTATTAATATTTTGGCGGAAAACAACATAAAGATTATTAAGCTTCCCTTTAAAGCATGGGTTGCCATGGGTATCCATGGGATAGAAGGAAGGTTTTGGGGTCATTCTGTAGCCGTATTCCAGTAATTTTTTTAATGACGTCAAGTACTTTGCCCCAAAAAATATTGATCACCGAGCATTGCCACCAGATGTGTGACATTGTGCCTATTGCCGAGTTGCACCTCCAACAATTCGGAGAGACCGAGGGATAGATATTATGTAATAACATAGGTACTCGGTACCATCGAGAGACTATTTTAAAATTTAGTTCCTGTAACCGACAGGAGACTAAAGCCTTGTGAGACAGTATGTGCGCCTGATGCCAGTCCCCCTCCACGATTGTACACTGGAGTTCACGTTCCCAGCTTTGTTGGTACGGGGGCGCGCCTTCAGTTTGGTTCTGAAGTATCAACGCATATAGTTGGGAGATGAGATGGGTAGGAATGGCCTCCTGTACACATAATCGCTGAAAGGCCGACAGATTTCTATGAAGCTTCAGTTTAACTCTATGTATTGTGTAAAAGTGTTGGATTTGCATATGGTGCAACCATACACTGGGAGAGTGGCCGAGAGCCTCAATGACTTCATCATAAGATTTCAAGGAGGACCCCACCGAGATCTCTCTAAACGTCAGGCCTATTAAGGGTTTAATTTTGGAAACCGCATAGTCGTTATACACCTTAAATGCTGGGTGTCCTCTAATCGGGGTTAGGGGGGCCATCTGAAGTAAAGAGTTTTTCATTATTGCCATAGGTCCTCCAAAGCAGAAGGGTGGTCTGGGTAACCAATGGCAACTCCCTGATCTTTGCTTTGGGGAGATATACAGTGGCAACCCAAGGGAAGGCAGTCAAGGGAACGCTACAGAGCGAGTCTTCTAGCCCGATCCATATTTTATTAGTCCGTTGGTGAAACCAATCTGAAATTCTGGCCGCCGAAGCGACATAGTAGGCCTTAATGTCTGGGAATGCTAGCCCCCCCTCTGTTTTGGGTCGTATGAGTGTGTGTTTTGCTATTCTGGGATGTTTGTTAACCCAAATGAATTTCCTTAGGCACTTATCAAGTGAACTGAGTAAAGATCTGGATAACAAAATGAGTACTGTCTGAAATAAATATAAGAGACGAGGCAGGATATTCATCTTTAAAATGTTGATCCGACCTATCCATGAAAAGTCCCGTCTGTCCCATTTAGATAGGTCTGAAGTGATTGCTGCGAAAAGGGGGCAAAATTCAGGTCAAAGGTGTGATGCAAGTTTGCCAGAATGTGGACCCCTAGATATTTAAAGGATGTCTGTGTCCAGGAGAACGGGAAGTTTTGTCTCAAAAGGTCCACCATTCTGCCTTCCAAACCCACGCCCATCGCTGTGCTTTTAGAGAGATTGACCCTAAAGTTGCTAAGGGCCCCATAGGAATTTAGGACCTTCATCACAGCTGGTAAAGAAATGAGTGGCTGGGTGAGGTACAGCAGAAGGTCATCCACGAAAGCGGAGCATTTGTATTGTGTGATCTGAAACGCAATCCCATTAATATCTGCATTGCGTCTAATGGCCTGCATGAGATGCTCCATAACGAGAACATACAGGATAGGGTTCCATTACTTATTCGAAAGGGCGCGGACAAAGAGCCGTTTATGCATATTTGTGCGGTAGGTTACTGATAAAGAGCCCAAATTCGTTGGAGCCTAATCGGCCCCTAACCCATCCCCACCAATACCGATCTCAGAAACGTCCAGTTCACCCTGTCAAATGCCTTCTCCGCATATAGAGAAAGCAGAACACAACGCGTTTTGGATAACTGCGCTTGGTGCAGAATAGAAAAAGTTTTTAGTGTGTTATCACGCGCTTCTCTTAGAGGGACAAAGCCAACCTGGTCAAGATGTACCAGGTCTCCTACGATTGTGTTTAATCTAAGTGCTAAAAGTTTGGCAAATAACTTGGTGTCCACGTTCAGGAGGGAAATGGGCCTATAACTGGCACATTGAAGCAGGTCTTTACCTTCTTTAGGTATCACCGTAATAAAGTCTTTAAGAGATTCGGGAGGAAAGGGCAATCCTGCTGAAATTGAATTGAATGACTCTAAGAGAGAAGGAGCCAGTTCGGGCGCCAGGGTCTTATAGAGTTTGGTGGTAAAGCCATCCGGTCCAGGGCTTTTCCCAGCCGGCATAAGGTTAATGGCTTGTTTGAGTTCCTCTATGGAGAAAGGCCTATCCAGATCTTTCAATCTATCTGAAGAGATCTTAGGTAATGCCGTATCAGAAAGAAATTGTTCTAGTGTGAGCGGGCGGGTCTTGGAGACCGGGTCCGGCAGATTATATAAATTCTGGTAGAAGTCCCTGAATGTGTCTAATATAGTTGGAGTCAAGTGTGTCACTTTCCCTGCTGCCGATTTAATCGCTGGGATAAACAGTGCTGCTCTCTTATCTCTGAGGGCTCTCGCCAGCATCCTCCCTAGCTTGTTACTCCACTCATCATATTTTTGTGCGCATATTTGTTTATAGCGCATCTGCTTCTGATCCAGCAATTGTTTAATCTCATGACATATCAGCAGTAGGGCTCTAAGGTCATCCTCCCCATTTGAGATCTTATGTTTAACTTCCAAATGAGCTAGGGAGTCACGAAGTTTCTCTAACTTGGCAGAGGCCGCTTTTTTGACTATGGAGCCATGTTTTATCAGAACGCCCCTAAGGACGCACTGCAGTGATTCCCATTTGATCTGGTCAGCGGTTCCCCGTGCGACAGAGGAGACAGAGGGGATATATTCGATCTGTCTTTGGGCACCATCCACCCGAGATAAAAGGAACCTTGGGGGCAACCCACCTATGGGGTGACGAGAGCTGATTAGTCCCTCGGGCATTTCGGCGGACTGACCAACATGACGACCGATCTAGCATCGGGTCATATTTAACCACCTTCCTCTACCCCAAGGGTCAGGTCAGATTGCCCCCCCCGTCCGGTCAGCCCGGAACCCAAATCGTCACCGCTCGGTATGGAGTAAGGAACGAGGAGGGCGGATGCGGGGTGGGGAGAGTGGGAGAGAGAGTAAGAAAAAAAAAAGGGGGGGGAGCGAAAGAGAAAGATGGGGGGGGGAGGAAAGGTGGGAAA
The DNA here is from genome assembly GCA_025379985.1 of Phyllomedusa bahiana. Classification (NCBI taxonomy): domain Eukaryota; kingdom Metazoa; phylum Chordata; class Amphibia; order Anura; family Hylidae; genus Phyllomedusa; species Phyllomedusa bahiana. The sequence goes on along the minus strand of JAODAL010016189.1, from coordinate 73,129 downwards.
GGTGGGAAAAGGAGATATTAAGGGAAAAGTCGCACTCTTATTACCGTAAAAAAAAAAAAATAAGATTCAGGAGTATTAGTTAATGACACATTGTAATGAAACCTCAAATAGTTGGTTCAGTGCCTCAGTCAATAGCCCCGGCAGCTGTCTCCGTATCCGTGTCGCTCCTTGACGCCCTCCGAGGTCGCTGCGGACTTGGCGATCCTGAGGGCACAGTTCTTTTGGATAGTAGAGTAGACATCAAGAAGCCAGCAGTCGAAGGCGGTGCTGCCATGATCTCCCACTCGGGCAAAGAGATCTTAGGCAAGTCCAATGCTAACAGGAAGTTCGGCAAGTTCGCCGGCGCGCGGAAGGTGATGTTTTCCTCTCCTCGGCGCACATGGAGCGCAAACGGGAATCCCCAGCGGTAGGGAATGTGGCGCTGCTGCAGAATTGCCAGGAGGGGCTTAAGTGCTACACGAAGTCGCAGGGTACGTCTTGAAAGATCCGGGAAGATGGACAGCTTATGGCCCTCATAGGTCAGGTTCTGTGTAAGTCTCGCTTTTCGCATAATTTGATACTTCACCGAGTAGTAGTGGACCCGGCATATCACATCACGAGGGCGGGCAGGGTCCAGGTTCTGCGGTTTCAACGCCCTGTGCGCCCTATCTTTTTCAATGTGGTTCTCTGGGTCTTTGCCAAGGAGGAGATTGAAAAGCTTGGTTAAAGATACTGTCAGGTCCTGCGTTTTTATGGATTCTGGAAGACCTCTGATCCTGACGTTGTTCCTCCTGCTCCTGTTTTCCAAGTCGTCCATATGGTCAAGTAGAGCTTGGTGCGCTTCTTTCTGAGCAGTCGTGGCCATGAAAAGGGTTAAATATCACATAGAAATATACCATCAATTAGAGGATAGGGAAATATATGTACGATTCAATTGGGATTCAACTGTATGTATACTTCAAAATTTCACTTTTTTTTCAGATTTTCAGTTTTCATCCATTATTCACAGGAACACGGTAGATGTGACCAGGGAAACACAACGTAATATTGATTCGCCAGATTCTTCTGTTTTTAGAGATCTCCCATATGTGGCCATAGTGCGGAATATGTCTCAACCACAAGCCTCAGAGTAGGAGGAGGAGCAACTTCCGGACTCTGGGGTCTCATTTTCAATACAATTTTATTTAGGGGCCATTCCAGGTTTGCGGATGCCCTAAGATGTTAAAACTTAATAAACTCCCCTAAAAAGACCCCATATTATAAACTCCACTCCTTAAAGGGGTTGTATCATTACATTAAATGGTCTTCAGAATAAGGGGACAGAAAAACAAGCAACTGGATGTCATTTGCAGAGCTGTCTTGTTTTCACAGTCTGCCTTATCTTCATTTTCTGTAAATACTGTTCCCCAGTGCCGGTCAGATGCCATCTCCTTTCATTTCATTGGCTGACGGCTCTACTAATTTACATTCTGTCTGGCCCCCAGTCGTATTCACAGGAGCGTACATTCATGCCTCTCTCACTCAGAATAAGGGGCCATCAGCATTTCACTCTGCACAGCCAGCAGCTCCACAGTAACACTGCAGCTACTTCTACAATCAGAAAACAGCAGAATTGTGCTCGGTGCCTAAATGCTCCTACGTGTAAACATAGAAGGGAGACAGATCTGTGCTGCTCTGGATAAGTTCATAGAAGACTGGATTCAACTGTAACAAACCTCCAGCTATGAGAGAAGAGATCAGTGCTCTGAGTTCATAAAAGACTGTCTAGACTGAATGCAGGCCTGTGGTATGTAAACATACAGCTCTTACAAAATAAGACTGCATAGGGAGAGGAACGACACAGTGACATGTGGACTCAGACAGAGGGGGGGGGAGCACACTGACTCGGGAGCGAGCATGAACAGTGAAGGGATGACATCCTTCCACTTCAGTAAAGAAACACCCAGCTGGGAGGGGAACAGACGCCCCTGGATTTGAAGAGCTGAGAAACTGAAAGTACAATGAAACAGGTGAACTGATGAAGCGATACATCCCCTTTAAGGAATATATCCAGGGGTGCAGTGAGTATATCGACCCCACACGTGTTTCACTTTTTCTTTTAGCATTAGGCGGTGAAAATGAAAAAAAATATTTTTTTAACAATCTGCAATTTTAGCTGAAAATGTTTAATTTTTAAAAAGAAAAAAGCACCCTATATATAGGCTTAAACTGTTGTTTGGGCACATGTCAGGGCGTACAAGAGAGGGAGCGCTATTTGGCTTTTGGAACACAGATTTTTGTGGGTGCCATGTCGCATTTACAAAGCCCCCAAGGTACCAGAACAGGTGAAACCTTCCAGAAGTTGCACCATTTTGGATTCAACACCTCTCATGGATATCATCTAGGGGTGCGTTGTGCATTTTGGGCCCACAGGTATTACATCGTTTTTTTAGCATTGGGCCATGAAAATGGGGGGAAAACAGTTCCGCCATTTTTTTTTGGCTTCACTTTTACAGCGAGTGAGTTAACATTTTTATTGGTACCATTATGGGGGGCATATGACACTTTGATCACTCTTTATTAAGGTTTTTGTAAGGTCATTTAGAACAAAATACAGCAATCCTGGCAGTGCTTTTTATTTTTTACAGCAGTCACCGTGCGGTATAAATGACACCCCAGCTTTACTCAGCAGGTCGATACGATTACAGTGATACCAAATTTTTATATTTTTTTGTGATTTACTGCTTTTAGACACTAAAACCACTTTTATTCAAACAGGAAAACACGTTTTTGCATCGCCGCAGTCTAAGAGTTTTTTTATTTTTCTGTGTACGGAGCTGTGTAGGGGCTTGGTTTTTTGGGGGGGATGAGTTGATGTTTTTATTGGTATCACTTTTGGGGGGACAAGGCCTTTTGATCAGTTTTAAAACTGTTTTTTGGAAGGCAGGGTGAGGAAAATACTGCAATCCTAGTAGTGTTTAATTGTGTAAATCAATATTTCTGCATCATTGTCTTCTGAGGCCATAACTTTTGTATTTTTCCATATACAAAGCTGTGTAAGGGCTTTTTTTGTGGGATAAACTGATATTTTAATTGGCATCACTTGTTTATATGAGTTTTTGATCCCTTTTTATTACATTTTATGTGCTGTGGGATGACTGATAATCGCAATCCTGTCACTTTTTCTTTATGGCATTCCACAGTGTGGGTTAATTAACATGACGGTAGGTCATTACGCACGTGGTGATACCAAGTATGATTACTATATTTACTTTTGATCTTTTTTAGGGCGATTGGCATTTGTAAAAGGGAAAAGGCCGGTGGACGGGTTTCACTTTTCTCCATAGGGGATGTGTACCAGTGCTCGTCAGATCACTGATACAATAAAGATCAGTACACAGCATTGCTGCTGTATACTGGTCCCCATGGTGACTGTCAGTCACCATGTCCAGCTGTGCCCCCAATGTATTGCGGGGCATGATGACATCACAGACCGCCCAGGAGTTGTTTATTACAACACTCCCGGGCTGTCAGGTACAGACACAGCAGCACTGACGAAAGGCAGAAGGAGCTCCCTCCTTCTTTCTTTCCCGTAATAGATCGCTGCAGCTCAGGGTTAATCACCCATGACCAGAGAGCACTCCGGCAGTGGGTGATACAGCATGAGGCCAACAGTAACATACTGTCTTGTGATCCCGCATGATCTCCAGGACCTACTGGGACGTCAGAATCTCTGGAAGGGGTTAATATTAAAGGGGTAGTGTAAGAATCCCCAAAAAATAAGAAGACATAATGAAGGAATACTAAAGAGGAGCAGTAACTATCTGTCACAAAGCAGTGTATGAGCTGCTTACAGATGCTGTTATATCGCATATTATTACTTTGTTGGAGCTTTCCCCTCACTTGGCTAGTGGGTGGAGCTACAGTTGTAGGCGTGCTGTATGAAAACTACATTTCCCACAAAGCCTCATTCCTTCCAGCTAAGCTGTAATGTTCCATCCCCTCTGCTACTGCCCTACACTCCTCCATCTGCCCAATTTGGGATTTTGATTCCTCTACGTCTCTTATCTAAGGTCAGGTATATATTATTTACTTGTTGTTGCCATATGGCTTTACTAATGATATATTTATAGTTACCATTGTGGGGTTACCCACCTTTTATATTTGACTTTATTCCATGTAGATGGTTCCATGTAGGTCCCGTCATATGTGTAATTCCATTGTCATCTTTTTACTTGTTTTTTATGTATGTTTGTTTTTTTGGTAATCCTCAATAAAGTTTATTAATTTTTATTGGAAGTTGGTAGACCTTTTTTTTGATAGGTGTTTTTTGTAAATGTTCCAAGTTTTACCTAGGACATATGCGATATATAGCCCTGTTTTTTTGATAGGTGTTTAATTTTTCCCCTCTGCTACTCACAGCATCAGTGCTGCTGCCATCACTGCCCGACAAAGCGAGACATATTCATGTAAATATATATTATATATATATATATATATATTATATATATATATATTTATACCATATATACTCGAGTATAAGCTGAGTTTTTCAGCACAAAAAATGTGCTGAAAAATCTGACCTCGGCTTATACTCGAGTCACTGTCGGCGTTCGGGGGCTGCGATGGCCCATGCGCCAGCAGGGACACTTCTGCTACATGTGACTCCTTAGGGAGCGGATATAGCGGAATGCTGAGTCAGCTGACAGCGGCCGGGCACTGCGGTGGCCTGGGCGCTGTCGGTGATCTCTTCACTTGTATGCGACTGCTCCGCAGTGGACTCCGGACTCGCGGCTGTCCGGAGTTTCCGGCACAGGCAGTGTGTGTCATCACGCTGCATGCGCGGCCTGATGACATCACCCTGCCTGTGCCGGGAAGACGGAGCAGAGCGGGGAGCGAGGTAAGTGTTTTTTTTTTTTTTTTAAACCCTGCCTATAAGGAACCTATACCTGCCTATAACCAGCCTAGGGGGACATATAACTGCCTAAAAACAGCCTATAGGACCTATACCTTCCTAGGTGGACATATACCTGCCTATAATCAGCCTAGGGGGACATATAACTGCCTATAACCAGCCTAGGGGGACATATACCTGCCTATAATCTGCCTATGGGGACATATACCTGCCTATATTGGTCTATAGGGGACATTAAGCTGCCTATATCCGCCTATGAGGGACATTAAACTGCCTATACCTGCCTATGGGGGACATTAAACTGCCTATACCTGCTTATACCTGCCTATGAGGGAAATTAAAATGCCTATGTAATTTTATTGGTATTCATTTTTATTTTGTAAATTTACCAGTAGCTGCTGCATTTTCCACCCTAGGCTTATACTCGAGTCAATAAGCTGTCCCGTTATTTTGTGGCAAAAGTAGGTGCCTCGGCTTATACTTGGGTCGGCTTATACTCGAGTATATACAGTATTATGTATATATATATATATATATATATATATATATAATATATATATATAATATATACACTCACCGCCACTTTATTAGGTACACCTGTCCCCAAATGCTCCCTTAACACTTAAATTTCTAATCAGCCAATCACATGGCGGCAACTCAGTGCATTTAGGCATGTAGACATGGTCAAGACAATCTCCTGCAGTTTAAAACCCACATCAGTATGGGGGAAAAAAGTTGATTTGAGTGCCTTTGAACGTGGCATGGTTGTTGGTGCCAGAAGGGCTGGTCTGAGTATTTCAAAATGCTGATCTCCTGGGATTTTCACCCCAACCATCTATAGGGTTTACAGAGAATGGTCCGAAAAAGAAAAAACATCCAGTGAGCGGAAGTCCCGTGGGCGGAAATGCCTTGTTGATGCCAGAGGTCAAAGGAGAAAGGCAGACTGGTTCGAAACTGATAGAAAGGCAACAGTGACTCAAATAGCCACCCGTTACAACCAAGGTAGGCAGAAGAGCATCTCTGAATGCACAGTACGGCGAACTTTGAGGCAGATGGGCTACAGCAACAGAAGACCACACCGGGTGCCACTCCTTTCAGCTAAGAACAGGAAACTGAGGCTCCAATTTGCCCAAGCTCATCGAAATTGGACAGTAGCATAGGTGAACTTCTATACCAGTGTTTTTCCAGTCCTCAAGACCCAATAACAGGTCAATTTTTCAGGATCTCCTCGGTGTTGCACAAGTGTACAAATGATATAATTATTGTCAGTGCATGAAAAATCTTAAAAATTCATTACACTCCTCTCCTGCCATTTTACTAATAAAACGAATAATAAAAATAGTTACACATAATTGTTGCCACGTAAAAGCCCAGTCTATTCAATTATAACTTCATTTTTCCCATCCGATAGATACCATAAAAGGAAAAAAAATTTCACTCAGATCCAGAGATGGGAAAAAAAAGTTGATTCATTTTCTGAAAATAGTGCTGCAGCATAAAGTACAAAAATTGTTTTTATTTTTTTAGACATACTAAAACATAACAAAAACCCTACATATTTGGTAACGGCGGAATCGTACCGACCTGCACAATACAGAGAACACATCACTTGTACCTAAGGGTATGTTCACATGGCGTAATTGCGGTGAGTACAGTACGCGCCGCAATTACGTGGGCGTTTTGAGAGTCGCGCAGTCACTTATCTCCCCGTGCGTACAAAACAATCGTATTGTATGCGTGGGGGGGATGAGGCGTAATCTATAGTTCTCTATGAGAACTATGGATTACCGTAATTATGGGGCGCATTTTCCCATGTATTAAATGCAATACGTGGTTAAATACACCGCAAAATCAAGCCATGTAACATACTCCATGGCCAAAAGTATTTTGAAGAATGACACAAATATTATATTTTCACCTGGATCTGTTTGCCCTCATGGTTTTTCTGTGTGTTTGTCAGATGTTTTTATCACATACAGAAATACAAGTGCAACATATTATGATGAACAAAAGATTTTATTGTACAGTTATAATGAGTCTTAATGCAGCAAGTCAAAATTTGCAGTGTTGACCCTCTTCTTCAGGACCTCTGCAATTCTCCCTGGACATGCTCTCAATCAACTCTGGAACAAATCCTGACTGATAGCAGTACCCATTCTTGCAAAATCATGCTTGCATTTTGTCACAATTTGTTGGTTCTTTCGTTTGCCACCCGTCTCTTGATGTTGACCACCAATTTTTCACATGGGATAAAGATCTGGGGAGTTTCCAGCCATGGACCCAAATCTGCTATGTTTGTTTCCCTGAGCCATTAGTTATTCTCACCTTTGCTTATAGCAAGGTGCCCATCATGCTGGAAAAGGCATTGTTGATCACCAAACTGCTTCTTGGACGGTTTGGGAGAAGTTGCTCTTGGAGGACATTCTGGTACCATTCTTATTCATGAGATGTATTTTTAGGCAAGACTGTTAGGCTAGGTTCACACAGTTTAACTGCGGGACGTAATTCCGTCCCGCAATTACGCCGTGTGGTCGGGGGCGGGAGGCCGCCACCTCGCCGGCCCATAGACAATCACTGCTAGCGGCACGTATACGCCGCTCGAAAGTGACTGTTCAATTAATCTCCCCGCCGCGCGGATTCACCGGGCGGGAGAGGAGACGTAATCATAGTTCTCCTATGAGACTGTGGATTACCGTAGTTACTGGGACGATTCAGCCCGTAATTGAGCACTTCAGCATGCTAATTACGGACTAATTACGTCCCGCATATGGCCGGTGAACATGGCCATAGAGAGCCGATTCCCTTGGCTGAGAAGCAACCCCACACAAGAATGGTTTCTGGATGCTTTACCTTGTCTTCTCAGAACAAGCTGTTTTCCAGATGTTCCAAACATTTGGAAAGGGTATTCATCAGAGAAAATGACTTTACCCCAGTCCTCAGCAGTCCACTCCCTGTACCTTTGGCAGAATATCAGTCTGTCCCTGATGGTTTTTTCCATGGAGAGAAGTGGCTCATTGGCTACCCTCCTTGACACCAGGCTTGCTCCATGAGTCACCGCCTCACAGAACGTGCAGATGCACTCAACACCTGCCTTCTGCATTCCTAGCAAGCTCTGCACTGGTGGTAGCCGATCCGAAGCTGAAACACTTTTAAGAGACGGTCCTGCCATGCTGGTCTTTCCTTGGCACCGTGGATCCCTTTTTGCAACAATGGAACCTCTCTCCTTGATTCCTTGATATTCGATTAGATTGTTGAATGAGGTTCAATCTTTTCTAGCTGCGATACACTTCCCAGTTAGGCCAGTTTGTGTAGTACAATGATGACGCACGTTTTTTCTTAGAGATAACATGGTTAAGAGAAGAGAAACAATGATGCCAAGCACCAGCCTCCTTTTAAAGTGTCCCAGTGGGTGTGATTCTTACTTTAATCATGACAGATTGATCTCCAGCCCTGTCCTCACAACACCCACACCTTGTAACGAGCAATCACTGAAACGATGTTTAGCTGTCTTTTTAATGCAAGGCCTGCATGAAGTTGAATATGTGTTTTTGGGGGAAAATAATCATATACTATTGGACTTTGCAATTAATTGCTGTTAAGCTGATCACTCTTTTATAACATTCTGGAGTATATGCAAATTGCCATTATAAAAGCCCACCTGATTGCAGTAGACTTTGTAAAAATTAACATTTGAGATATTCTCAAACTGTTTTAGGCCAGACTGTACCCTTAGAGTGAACACCATAAAAAAGAAAAACTCCATAAAAATGGCACAATAATTTTTTTTTAACATTCCAGCCCATTTAAAATGTATTTGGGTTTTTCCAGTTATATGGTATAGATAATGATACCATTAAAAGTACATCTAAACTAGCCTTCATACCACTATGTAGACCAAAAAATTAAAGTTATGACTCTTGAAGGGGGACAAATAAAAGAAAAGGCTTGAACACTGAGGGGTTATACATAAGACGTGAGTGCATTTGTAAGGGTGTGTGTGTGTGTATATGCCGTAATTTTTCGGACTTTATGACGCACCGGACCATAAGACGCACCTACCGTATTTTTCGGACTTTAAGACACACCGGACCAATAAGATCACACCTACCATTATTTTTTGTATTAAAAATATTTTAAAATAAATAAAAAAAATTGTTTTTAAGAATTTTATTAAATTTAGTATTTGTTAAATTAATGAATTTTTGGGATTATAATTATATAAAATAATATCATTTATTTATAAAAATAAAAAAATAATTGAATATATTATTTTTTGTAGACCTTTTTTAAAAAAAAAATCTTTATTTGTAAAAAATTATGTGTTATAAATGTTTGGGTATATTTCGCTAACTTTACAGACAACACCGGACCCACGACGCACCTTTCCGGATTTTTCTGACTTTAAGACGCACCGGACCATAAGACACACCTTCTGTATTTTTGGGATTTTAAGACGCACTGGACCATAAGACTCACCTACCGTATTTTTTGGGACTTTAAGATGTACCACCATTTTCCTCCCGAATTTGGGGGGAAAAAAGTGAGTCTTATATATGGAAAAATACGGAATATAGGTCTTTATATCTATTTATATCCTATTCCTACTTTTGCTTAAAAAATGTAATATATTTATCGGGTTTAGTATCATATTCATACAAAATAGTGACAGAGACAGATATCTATCCAGATAGATACAATATAGTTTGTGTGAATATGGTGTGCACATTTCATTTGTGTGTATAAATAATTTCTGCACATAAACTAATGGATACACTTTTCTGTGAAGCAGGACACTGCCATTGACTCCACATTGAGTGTTTTTTCACTTGATCAGCTCTGAAGCTCAGGTGTTTACTTTGTTGATGAGCTGATATCACTGCCTACTGCTGGACTTCAGAGGAGGCAGCCAACAGTGATATCAGACGAGGCAGCTCCTCTCCAAGGCACTTAGCTTCTCCTCTCTATCCCCTCTCCACACTACGGAGCTCCCTGTCTCTAGAAGTCAGTCAGGTTGACAGAGAATAAGGCCATGTCCCCACGGCACCGTTAGTGGCGTTATTTCAGACGGTTTGCGGCCGGCACACCATACAACACAGGCCTCTATGGAAACCCGTTCAGCAGTTCACCCGGCAGTTTTTCAAACTGGCGTGGTTTTGGGGGGGGGGGGGGGGGGGGGGGTTTGGCCGCCCCGAAAAACATTGAACATGTTCATTTTTCTGTCCGGTTTTCAGACGGAATATGAACATATCAATGGGAAGGGCTCATCGCGGAGAAAAGCCGTCCTCCCGCGGCCGTGGGGACGGCACACAACACAAGGAAAAAGAGGAAAAAAAATGGGGGGGAAAAATATTATATTGGGAAAATGTATTAATATAAGGGGGGGGACTTATAAAAAATAAACTATAATATATATATTAAAATATTACCGTAGATAAACGGCGGGCGGGGGGGGGCGGGGGGGGGGGGGGGGGGGCCCTGTTGCATGCTATGGGCGTGTTGCATGCTATGTCAGCCGGACCAGGACATAGCTGTCAGAGCCCGTCCTCTGCATGCACTCAGTGTTCTAGGATGGGTTTCTGCTTCCAAGAGAGTCTAGCGGCCATTTTGATGTGCTGTAATGATTATACCCCAGACAAAACCAGAAGATATTTCTTAATAAAGGTATTTAGAAAGTTTTTTATTCTGACATTTCCTTTTCACATTTATTTTTTCCCCTCTATTCTTGGAGAACCCCTTTAAATAATAAAAATAAATTAAACCAATATAGCGTCTACCATGAATCCTGTTACCATATTATTATCAGCGACTCCACACACACCATAGCCGGCTAGAGATAAAAGACAAGAATAGCCGGTCAGTGAATAGATGCTGCGGGAGTTACAGGCGCAGAAGAACGATAGCCGTCCAGGGAGATAAACGCTGAGGAAAACACTGAAGACTAGAAGGAACCTAGAACTACTACTGCGCATGCGCGACAACCTGATTAAACGAACGGGCTGCCACCCATGACCAGCTGATGTACTGCGAGTCTCAACACTAGACTGGCTGCACGAGCAATGTAACGGCGGCGAGGAAGAGCCTGATATACAGTATACAGCAATAATAGAAGGAGACATTTGTGATAACAGATTATTACAGGGAATGATGGGATATCTCTCTCTTCTATTGGGATATTGAGCTTTAGATACTTTATATACATCCAGTTTATTTCATGATTTCACAATGTTTATATTTAAAATCTGAAATCCTGATATTTTAATAACCTTCTTCCTCCGGTCTCCCATCACTTACATATTACAATGTGGGCGCAGACAATGGAGAGGGACAGTCTTTACCTGTAGTTTAACCTCTAAAGGACTCAGCATTTTTTTAGGTCCTCACGTTCGTTTTTCCCTTTTTTTTTTGTAAAATGGCGAAGGGGGGTGATTTGAACTTTCAAGTTTTGTTTTATTTTTTTTTTTTTAGTTTAATTTTAAGTCCCCCTAAGGTTTAAACAATGCTTAAAGTTGACAAAATGAATTTTAATTCCCCTTTCCTGAATAAGGAAAAGATAAAACAAAATCATGGCGTTGATGGAAAACCCTTTACAAGCTTTCCAGTTTTCCCTATTCACTATCGGAGCCCCTTTTTTCATACCGACCTCTATTTCACAAAAACCCCCCCCCCCCTTTTTCCCACTGTGAACAGCTTTGGAGAAAACAATAAGAATGTGGTATCCTTCAGCTTTACCGGATTTGGGTCTCCTAAAACCCCACCAAGCCGGGGAAACCCCAAATCAATCACTTTAGAGCCAGCTACAATGTTTTTTCCCTCTGCCCCATGATTCAGGGGACGTCTCAGATGCTTTACCCGGCCACCCCCCTATTACAAGCAACCCCAGCCATAAAAAAGTGCTTAATTAAAAAAGGGTTTTACTGCCCAAAACTTAGGGTTAACAACATCGACCAAACATTGGCAATGGTGACTATTTACCCCCTTTCTAACTGGTGATTGGGGCGTGGTCGTTTTTTTAGCATTTTTTTTCCCTGGCTATTAAATTTATGGGTGGAAACCTATCAAAAACCTCTTCTGAAAAACTGTTTTTTAAACAAGGTTTGATGCTGTTTTTGGCCGGAAAATCATGTCCAAATAACTGTTGAACGACCCTTAAGGCCGCCCAAGGTGATTTTAAAGTTACCCGTTAAAGACAGGCCGTACAAATAGAATACCGGGCACTGGCCCCCCTGGGATAAAATCTCCCCCGCAGGTGGTTTTAAACCCGATTGGTGGGAAACAGACCCCCACAGGAGATTTACCAACTGTTTAGGGAGCCCGGGGAGGACTAAACCCTTTTTTCCAGGGATCTTCCGACAATCGGGGAAAAAGGGGAAACGCCCTCCCCCGCTAAAAACCCCCCAAGTTTTTAGCTGCGCCGGGCCCAGCTATGTGCAGATTGCAGAAACCTTCCCACCCAATAGGACTCCCCCCAAAAAGCCAGGTTGGGTTTCCGGGGGGGGTTTAGAATAAAGGGTTTTTTGGGCCCCTTAAAGCAAGAAGGATAAAAGATTACATGAGGGAGGTATCAGGGGGTTTGGGGTAGAGATGTATGGGGCAGGGAAGGGATGAAATTTTACAAGGAGGAGGTATCGGGAAAATTTAAAAAGGGGTAGAGATGTAGGGGGGCTGGTAAGGGATGGAATTACATGGGGGAAATTTAACCCAAGGAGATTAGGTAAGAGAAATGGGGGGAACATTTTAAATGGATAAAGATTACAAAGGGTGGGTTACCCAGAATTAGGGTAAGTTTGAAGGGGGGAAACGGGTTTAAATGGATGGAATTACTAAAGGGTTTGGTATCAGAAATTAGGGTGGGAAAATTATGGGGGGCGGGTTTTATGGATAAATTACATAAGGGAGGAATCAAAAGTTTTTAGGGTAAAAATTTTAAAAAGGGGGAACATTTTAAAAGGTTGAAGATTCCCTGGGGGGAGGTATCGGGGAATTAGGGAAAATTTTTAAAAGGGGGAAAAGGTTTTTTGGAGGGAAAATTACATGAAGGGGGGTTTATCAAAAGATTGGGGAAGATTTAAGGGGGGAACAGGTTAGGGAAAGGAGATTCCCATGAGGGGGGTATCAGGAGATTGGGGGAGGGGAAGTAGGGGGGGGAGGAAATTGGGTTTGAAAATTACATGAGGGAGGAATAAAATTTAAATTAGGGTAGGATGTATGGGGGGCAGGTTTTGGGATAGATTACATGGGGAAAAGGTATCAGGAGTTTACCCGCAGAGATGAAAGGGGGGGGACGGGTTAAAAGGGGATGGAGTTACATGGGGAAAGGTAAAAGTTTAGGGCAAGATTTTAAGGGGGGGGGGGAACGGGTTTATGGAGGGGAGTTTTACATGAGGGGGGTATCGGGAAAGATTAGGGTAGAGAAATATATTAAGGGTAGAGATGTATTGGGGGGGGCTATGGAGGGAGATTACATGAGGGGGGGTATAAAAGGGGGATTGGGGAAAGAGATGTATGGGGGGTTTTTGGATGGAGATTTACATGGGGGAGGTATCAGAGATTAGGGTGGGAGATGTATGGGGGGAAAAGGGTTTAGGGAGGGAAAGATTACATAAGGGAGGTATGGGGGAAAAAGAAGGGTAGAGATTAAGGGGGGGGAAAGGGGTTATGGAGGGAAATTTTCATGAGGGGGAATCAGGAGAAAAGGGTAGAGATGTTTTGGGGGACGGGTTTTAGGGATGGAGATTCCCTGAGGGAGGTATCGGGGAAGTTAGGGACGGAAAAAAGGGGGGGGGGAAGGGTTATGGATGGAGTTTTCATGAGGGGGGAATCGGGAGATTGGGGTAAGTGAAATGGGGGGACGGGTTATGGATGGAAAATTACTTTGGGGAGGTTTTCGGGAATTAGGGTAGAAAAAGTATGGGGGGGAAAAGGTTTATGGTTGGAATTACATAAAGGGGTACCCGGAGATTGGGGTAGAATGTAGGGGGGGAACGGGTTTTATGGAGGGAAAGATTACATGAGGGAGGAAACAGGAGATTAGGGTAGGGGTTTAAAGGGGGGGGGGGTTTTTTTTGGAAAAAAAATTTTTTGGGAGATTAAAAAGGGGGAGGAAATCAGGAGATTGGGGTTACAGTTTGTAGGGGGAAAACAGGTTATGGAGGGAGTTTAAAACATAAGGGGGTTTATCAGGAGATTATTTTTAGAGTTTTTAAATGGGGGGACGGGTTTAAGGATGGATTTAAAACAAGAGGGGGGGTATCAGAAAAAAAAGGATAGAAAATTTAGGGGAAACCAGGTTTTTGGATGGGTTTAAAGGGGGAGGGAGGTATCAGGAATTAGGGAAAGAGATGAAAGGGGGGGGGTTACAGGTTAGGGAGGGAGATTAAAATGAGGGGGGGTATCGGAGAATTAGGGGAGAGATTTAGGGGGGGAAGGGTTTTTAGGGAATGGAGATTAAATGGGGGAGGTATCGGGAGATTTGGGGTAGAGATGAAAGGGGGGGAAGGTGAGGGATGGAGATTACATAAAGGGGGGTTTATCAGGAAAATTAGGGTAGGGGATGGGGGGGGGCCCCCGGGTTTTTTATGGAGGGAAATTTAACATGGGGAAAGGTTTATCAGGAGATTGGGGTAAAGATGTATGGGGGGGGGAGGTTTGGGAGGGAGATTACATCCCGGGGGTACGGGAAGTTTGGGGTAAAAATTAGGGGGGAAAGGGTTTAAAGGAGGGAGTTTCCCAATGAGGAATTGGGGCCCGGGAAAATTTTATGGGGGAGGAGTCTTAAAACCTTTTCTACCTGGGGGGAGGGAAATCCCAAAGGGGGTAAAGGCCCCTGGGGTGACATCCACGGGGTAACAAAAAATAGGAAGTGTTCAAAAAGTTTCCCTAAACTCCCCCATCCTAAATCACTTTGACAGTGCCCCACCATAAAAAGGCCCCGGGTAGGGGGGGGGAACCCCATCTGCCGTCCCCCCTCATAACATCGCTGCCTGTGATTGGCCCTTTTTTGTATCCAGAAGAGCCCTTTTGGCCCTGCGGGGAAGGATCAAATCGGGTTCCCTGAAAAGCAGGGGCTTGGGAGGGGTTTCGTGTAAAGTGGGTTCTGCCTTAAGTGTGGGGAAAAAAATTGGGGAAAATTTTGGGGGAGAAGGAAAAAATTGAATGATTGGAGGATGAGGGGGATCGGGAAAGAGGGGGTTTCGGGCAAGCCCCCTCCCCCTTTCCCTGCCCCAGTAAAGGGGAATAGGAGCGGGGGGCCCAGGCGGACGGGGGTTTGGGGGGGGGGCTCCATTTTTAAGGGGGAGGAAAACGGGGCCAAATCTGTCACACAGCCCGGGGGTCGCGGCCCCTAATTCTGTGCCCCCATCAGGACCTCTAAACATTTGTACAAAAATGGGGATGTGTCTGTGTCCCCTTTTTTTGTTGAAAAAAGTTATTTTGGTCCTGAGGAGGATTTGCAGCAGTTTTTTGGGATCCTCACATTTCCCCGCACCGCACCTTTTGGTACATCACGGGAAGGATTTTTTTCACCTTTAAATTATGACTTATCGGAATCTGTCATCATAAAAGGGGTTATAATATATATGATGGTTTATAGAAATGATAGAAGACCTTGTGGGTTTAAAGCTTGGAGTAGAAAAAACTCCGATGTGGTCCTATTTCTGTATTCGCATTTTCACATTTTTTTGGCCCATCTTTAACTTTCCCCCAAATGAAATCCTGTTTGTGCATGATTGGCCCATGAGGATATATTGGGTTTAAAAATCTTTTTAAAATACTATAAAAGGGCGGTTTATACCCGAATCGTTTCATATAATTTCTCAAAATTTTTAATTTATTAAATAAGTGAAGAGACAAAAAAAAGTATTTTCTTAACCCCTGACCCGAAAATTTTTTTTTTTAGTTTTGCCTCCTTGTGCTTCAACAGTCGTAACTTTATTTTTTTTTTCAATGACCGTTGGGTGAGGCTCATTTTTTTCAAGAAAAGTTGTACTTTATGGGGGAATAGTTTAATTCATTTTTTAAATAAAAGCATTTTTTTTTTTTTTAAAAAAAAAAATTTTTTTTTTTTTTTTTTTCACCATTCACATTTAAAACCCAACTTGTTAGTTATTTTTTACAGGTTATTACGGTCGTGTGGAACCAAATATGTTAGGTGTTTTTTTTTGCTTAAATTTATGCACAATTTTTTTATAAAATATTTTTTTTTATTTTTTTATTTTTTACACTTTTTTTGCTTTTTTTTTTTTTTTTTAATTTTTTTTTACTCCCATGAAGGGAGAACTGTTTTAAAAAATTTTAAATTTTTTTTTTACATTTTAAATAAGGGAAAATTAGCAAAATTCATATAGCAAAATTTAACATTCAAAAATCTGTGTCATTTTAAGACCGGGAATTATTAAAAACACCCCAAAGGCGTCCTAGTCCAAACTTTTTAAACATAGACACCTGGGCCACCCAAGGGCCCTTTTCCCCGGCTCGGGTCGGGGGGCCCGGTGATCCATCACCCAAAAAGGGGGGGGGGGGGGGGGGGGGGGGGGGGGGGGGGGAAGGGGGGGGGGCGGGGAAAAACCCTTTGATTGCGCTGCGGTAACACACCCGCCGCAATAAAGGGGGTTTTAAAGCATCGGTTGGGGATTTTTCCCTCCATTTCCCTATGCTGGGCCAAGGGGTTTTTCTCGGGGTTTCAGGGCTTTTTTGGGTACGCTCCAAATCCCCCCCCACTGCGGCCCCGGGCCCAACCGCAAACTCCGATGCCCGAAAGCGACCCCAAAAAAAACCTCGCTTTTAAGTTTTAACGACCTAAAATCCCCCGCCGTCAAAAGGCGTTTGGGGCCGGTCTCCGGGAAAATTTAAAGAATAAACTAAAAGATAGAAAACTTTTCCTAAAGGATGCAAAGGCAACTAACAGTTTTTGGGCGTCGGGGAAATTTTTAAAAATGCAAATAAACCTGAAAAGAAATTTAAGGACAAATCCGACTAGGGGGAAAGGAGGCGCTGAAACCTAAAGAAAACCCAAAACCCTGACAAAAACAAGGTACAGGACCGACTAGGGGGAAAGGGCCTTTTTTGGAAACTTCTTTGAGTAACAGATTTTGGGACTTTAGTAACACAGGTTCGGTTGGGAAAACCTAAAAAATAGTGACCCAACAATAATAAATTCCCCTTTCCAATAGAGTTTTTTTCCGAGGAGCCATAAAAAAAATTAAATTTTTAGGAAGGCAAATTTTTTAATTTTTTTTTAGAGAGGCCCCAAAACCCACTAAACTGGGAAAAGGCCACACAAATAACAAACAGATAATAAAGGGGAAAATTTTTAAAAAATCGTAACTCTCACTGCAGAGGTACAGCCCTTTAGGGGAATAAATTTAAATTGAAACGGGAAAAAAACCCTAGGGTAGATCAACAAAGTAAAGGATAAAAATAAATAACATAAAAAAGCATTTCAGCCCCTTTAAAACCCGGGAAGCAGAGGCACAAAAAAGCAAAAAGGGAAAAAAAATTTAAATATGTAACAAAAATGATAAAGACAACAAAGCTGGAAACAGAAAGGCAGAGAGGAAAAGCCCAAAAGAGGAAAACTAACCAAAAAATATTCTCCAACTATAGAAATATAAAAAAATTGGAAAAAGTCCCCCTTTTGAGAAAATAGTGAGGAAGGTGTTTTAGAAAGGTGAAAGGAGAAAGCAAACCTATGAAATAATTATTTCTCCGCTGAATTTACTGAGAAAAATGACCTTCCTTTTTTAAAAAGAAAAGGGGTGAGGTAAAACCCTTTTAAAATTTTAATTCGGCCGCAATAAAAGGTTTGTAGACAAATCATCTTAGATAAGGAAATTTTTATCCCACGGCAGGGGAAAAAAAATGTTTGGGAAAAATACTAAAGTGTATAGGAGATTGACTACGGATCCCACTGGTGTCTTTGGGAAGCAGGTAGCGATATTACTTTGGGTGGGGTGTAAACCCTTAATTACTTACTGTTTTTAAAAGGAAAAAATCATGTTGCTTAAATACCCTAGGATTCACATCTTCCACGCCCTACCGAAGGCTCATAAGGGGGTTTTCCCACCTTCCTTACATCCCATCATTTTGGGTTTTAAAAGGGCCATTTTTGGGAAAATCTGAAATACATGGTTAACAGACACAAAAACCCCTATCTTTCCCCAAATTACCCCCGAGAGATTCTAGAGAAGTACTGAAAAAAAACTTAGAGGTTTTTTCTTGGAAAATCCCTTTCCCTTTAAATTTTGGCTCTCGTGATATTATTTCTCTATACACCTCCATTCCCATGCCAAATTAAATAAAAAAACACTAATTATGAAAGGGTTCGTTAAAACAAAACATATTATAAACTACAAAATTTTTTGTTGGAGCAAAAAATTATTTTTCAATTTTAGGAGGGAATTTTCTTTTTCCAAATTAAAGGGTTTGCCCAAGGGCTTTTTTTTTCCCCCATGGGAAAGCAAATTTTGTAAAACCTTTGGTGGGATGAAAAAAATATTCTTTCGGGCCAAAAAATGTTTTCCCCAAATGGACTTTTTTTTTTAAAACAAGTAGTTATTTTGAGGGACACTTTGATTATATGGCAGGGTCCACCCTTTGGCAAATTTTGTAAAATTTTTTTATTCTCAAACCCAAATAAATAATCAGGAAAATCTTTAGATTTACATTTAAATACGAAATAGTATAAAGTTGGGTTTGGTTCTTGGATTTGTTTTTAAAGGGGGGATACAAACAGGGGTTAGTTTTCCCATACCCCAAACTTATGGGAAAACCCATTTCAGGTAATGGATTATTGTATACTTCCAGCTGCCACCCCAAACATGTTACACGTAATTTACCAATGGGAGAATTTTTTAATAGCAAAAAGTTACTCCCCGAAATAAAAGGGAACCCTTTGGGGCCCTGAAAAAGATCTTATTCTAAAAGGGTTTTAAAAAAAGGAGAGTTATAAACCTTGGATTGATCCTTTAGGGCCATCAGTAAGGGGGGAAAGAAAAGGGATGGGGGAATATTTTAAATTCCCATGCCCCAAGAAAGGGAGAGTAAAGGGGTTTTTTCCCTAATTTTTTCCCCCCCCCCAATTTAGCAGTACAAGGACATTAAAATTATACAAAAATCCCTTTCCCGTTTTTTATTTTTTTGGATCCCACATTGGGGTAAAAATACTTGGGACAGGTTTGAAATTTTTAAGTCACCCGAGAACTTTATTTCCCCCATTTGAAAGTTAAAACCCTTCAGTACATAAAAAGGACAGATGGTTGGGTTTTTAAATTTTTTTCTTAAAATTTTGGCACAATTAGATGAAACCCTGTGTAAATAAGGGTTTGATTTTGGAGTTTTTTACATCTCGCGAAAGGGGAAAAAAAAATCCGTCCTTACATTTTGAAATTCCCCATAGAAATTATTTTGTTTTATATATAAAAATGGTGGGTTTTAAAATCCCAAAATTATTTTTAAAAAAGGCTGCCCCTCTAGAAGCCCAAGTAAAAATTTAAAAGGGAACAATTGCCCTTTTTTGCGAAGTGTCCCGTTTACGCAGTGTTTTTTGGGAGTTTCCCAAAAAATTTTTTAAAGGGAATCTACATTCCGGGGTAACTTAGAATCGTTCGAGCCCAAAGTTTTTAAAAGGGGTTAAGGGGCCAAAAGTCCCGGGGGTGGAGATTGGGGGAAATCCCTTTACAAAAACGGGGAGAGGTTTTACGGGAAAATCACGTTGGAAACAAAAACCCTAAAGGGTTTTTAAATTTACGGGTCGGGATTTGATGTATTTGTACAAACCCTTCTTCATTTTTCTATCAAAAAACACATTTATTTTTGTTTTATGTATTATTTTTTAACCCAATAAATGTTTTATAATGCCCTATTTTATGTTTGTTTTTATAGGGAAACCAACCACGGGTTTTAAAAACCCAGGGGGGGAGTTAAGGGGAGAAGGGGTTTGTTTTTTAAAAGGGGGAAGCTTGGGTACCCATTTTTGCTTTTTTTAACAAACAAGAGCCATGTTAAGGGCTTGAAAAAACCCCTAAACTTATCAGTGTTTTGGGGGTTTTAAACCATGTTTTTTGTTTTTTTCCAATAAAAGTGGGGTTTTATCCCAATAAAATTTATGGATTAATCCTGGAAACGAGTGCGGGAAATTTCCCCTTTTTTCATTGTTGAAATGCTTCATATGGACATTTTAACGCCGGATGACCTTTCCCTGTTGCAAAGTGTTTTAAAAAGGAGGGAAAAGCGGGACTCCCAAAGCCTAATAACCCGGGTGGGGCTTTTAAAATTTTTTTTTTTTTTTTTTTTTATTACATACAAGATGTTACAACTCATGTAAATGGCATCAAAAGATAGGTAGCGAACAGCTAACCCTAAACGTCTCAGGGAATCCACTGCACTTTAGTTGAGTCGCTGGGTATAAAGTCACCTTCTTTCATCCGAATAAATTGGATGAGGTATATAATACGGACTGATGGTGGTGCTCAAGCAGAAGGTTTGCAAACCGCAATAAAAGTTTTTAGCAGAAGCTCACAAAATAGAAACGTTCCAAATTGTCAGTTTTAATTTCAGCAAGTAACAGTCATTGAAAGACGCAATAAAGAACAAAGGCACTATGCGTTTTGCACAGGCACATCCCGTACTTCCTCAGATGTAATCTCGAGGAAGCACGGTACGTGCCCATGCGAAATGCGTGGTATCTTTATTTTTTTTATGCTTGATATTTTATGTCTTTTAATGATTGTTACTTGCTGAAATTAAAACTGACATTTATTTGGAACGTTTCCTGGTGCCTATTTTATCAGCTTCAGCTAAAAACTTTATCTTTATTGCGGTTCACATCCTTCTGCTTGAGCACCACCATAGGTCCTGTGTCAGAGCGACCATAGGCGGTCGCATGGTGCTGTCACTAGGTGGCATACATCAGGAGACCCGCTAGAAACGTGCCGCCGAGGGCCTGATCTCGGTGGGGGAAGCCAGGTGTTGTCGGTCAGCAACATTAGGTTGCTGAAACTCGTATGTAGTACAGCTGATGTCCAACCATTATGGGTTGGCTTTCCCAGGACAGTTGCAGTTGGGTGGGTGGCTGTTCCCACGTTCCAGTTCCAGGTTTCTTCCAGGCCTATAAAAAGCCTGCTTCTCCAGGTAATCAGGGGGTGTGGTCTTCTAGCGGGCAGTGCAGCAGAGGAGCTGGATAGAGAGGCTCTGGCCCCCGGAGGCTTGAGGGAAGCAGATACTGTACTGGGGAAGTACAGTGTGCATAGTGCTGGACATTAGGTCCAGACCACCGATAGACGGGGTCTATTATTCTGTGTTAGTTAGTGGCCAGACGGCCAGGGTTTTTGTTTTGTTTTTGATTTGTATGCCGTGCTGTATACCTGTGCTGGAATAAAACAGGCTGAGTTTTAAAGAAGAAGCCTTTGTCAGAGTGCCATCCGTTTAACCCAAGCGATGATCCGTGAGCGAAAATACCCCCAGGATGGCCCAGGTGGACGTCCAGAAGAGAGTAGGTCATCACAGTCCGTATTCTGTACCTCATCCAATTCATTCGGATGAAAGAAGGTGACCATGTCAAATGTAAATCGCCATATTGGTGACGTCACAGACGGCTCGGAAGCCTTTGTTAGGCTTCTGGATTGTCGGGAAAACCATCAGAGCTCGTGATCCTGCTACGAAGGTCCAGTGGTGACAGGAGGAGCTCCCTCTGCCTTTACCTTAGCTGCTGCTGTCGGCACTCGGGCGAGCTCCGTTCTTGAACCTGCACGATCTCTATGACGGACCAGTACGTCCGCTGGTGGGAATGGACATGCAATCAGGATGTACTTTTTTATAAAGGGATTAATATATTCATTAACTACCAGACGGATTGCAGAGAATATCAATCTTTGCAGATAATAATCATCTTATATAGCGCTAACATATTCTGCAGCACTTTACAATTTAGAGGGTATAAGTACAGACAAAAGCCAAAGATTATATTACATTATAAAAAAAGCTACTTACAAATTAGACACGAGTTTGAGGGCCATGCTCCCAAGAGCTTAAAATTTATTAGAGTGTATGGGTGAGACGAAGGGTGAGAAGTGCTTGGTTTACAATGGTCCATGTTATATAAATATGGGGGTCGGGGGGTTACATAAAAAAAAACTGGATAAACTTGCCATCCCGACCGTACATCTAGAGACAGATAAGTACCTGTGAGTGCCCAAGTGCAGGAAGTGATGACGTGTGACACAATTTGGGGGGGGTTAACAATTCGGGATCTTCGTATGCCAGTCTACGAAAATGAGTTTTCAGAGTGCATTTAAAACTGTGAGTGTGAGGGGCGTGGTCTAGCGATGGTGGTGTGAGGACGCACGTTCAGGAGCTCCTCGTACCTCGTTAGCAGTGCCGACGACTCTTTCACCGCTACAAAAGATGGGAAGGACCTCCAAAAAACAGCGCTCTAAGTCGTCCCGCGTCCCCGGGACCAAGCAGGAGATCTGGCCATTCTCCCCGCCGCGACCGCTTGGACTGTCGGAATTTCCGGAGACGTGGAGGGCCGCCAAAATGGCCGCCGCATCGTGGCAACGCAGCCCGCTTCCCCGGCGCAGAGAGCCGTGCTGGGCGCTTACAGCCTGCAGCCCCTGCCAGCGCAGGACTTACCTTCTCCGCGGCGGTCCTGCAGTCCAGCCTCCCTGCCAGGAGAACTCCCCGAGGGCACTCCGCTTCCACAGCGTGCGGGCTTATGTCGAGGCGCGGCCAGAAAGGGTCACAGGCCCGGGAACATCCCCCCGTATGCCGGGATCCCCGCGGGATACAGCGCCCCGTCCGCGGCCCCCGATAAGTACAGAGGGGCTGGACTTTATGGGTTTTCCCCCCGGGCCCCCCAAGTCCGGGTTTTTTTTTTTTTTTCCACAAAAGGGGCAGCCTCACTACAAAACCCTGCCTATGGGGGGCTACTTCACCTGCCCAGGAGGACATGTTGCTTACCCCCAATACAACAGGGTGGCGCCCAACAGCCTCCCAAAGCCACACAGCCAGTGGATTCTCATTCCCTACTGTTTGAGCTGAAACAACGCCTCCAGGGTGCTCCCAAGGGGTCACTTTTTCCTCATAATCTGCACTGATAGCGAAGTGACACCAGACCCTTCATTTCTCCTGGGGCTATTGCATCACAGACGCAGGGGTTCCTTCTCCCCTATCATGCAGTCTCCACCATCACATTCACCATAATGGCAACGGGATCGTCCTGGAACAAACCTCTCCATCCAAACCTCTAATGCTTACAGTATGTGATTATGCAGGACCCCCTGCAGCAGCGTGTGGCATCCTTTGAACAGCTAACTCGTTCCTTGATACATGCCACCAGCATTGTCCGCAGAACGCAAGCAAGCATGGATGGTACCCCGCCAGTTTTAGCTCTTCTCCCACATCAACGCTGCAGAGCTTGACTACCTTTCCGTTATCTCGGGGTGGCGGGACGTCTGACGACGACCAGACCGGCTAACTAGAGATATGAGCAGCTATGCAATCATTCCCTCTAGGGCGGACATGGCTTCCCTTGCCCAAAGCAATTAGTGGAGGAGTGGTATAGCAGGAATTTTCGGACCTTCCGTGCTGAATGGACATCACTGAGATATAAAGTAGAAAGGTCTTGACCCAATCTCAGGGCACAGACCTCTACCACCGGTGCCTCTCTGTATGATGAAGTGGCTCAGGCTCTCGGCACAAATTTTTCTTCTCTACAACAACACTTAGACACATGGAAAAATAGAAGTCGGCGTTACAATTTGCGTGTCCGGGGGACTTCCTGAATCCATTACCGAATTCCGATTTTTTTGAGTGCTCATCGAATTTTTCAACAACCTGCTGGAAGACCAGCTACGGCTCATATGAGATAGATAGAGCTCTCGGGCCTTGAGACCACCCCAAAACGGAGGACCCCAGACATCGTGATGTGATCTGCCGTTATCCCATTACTTACCTTGAAGAGGATATACATCTATGAAGCCAGAAGAGAAAATCTGTGGACCTTACCGCAATGACCCTCTCAGAATCACTGCAGGACCTTGTCAGAATCACCCTAGCACACAGGTCTACTCTGAAACCTGTCCTGGACGTCCTTTGAGGACTAGGAATATCCCTTCTACTGGGGATACCCCTTTGCTCCTTACACATTCGTATGGATCAAGTACTCTCACACTTCGCTCCAAGCAAAGGACATCCCCGCTGTGCTCAGAGCACTCAAGCTCAAAGATCTCCAGCTAACTGATTGGCCTTCCCTGGTGTCTCCTCCTGACAACTTCAATCACACGGAACAAAGCTCCGCACTGGCGTCTCCTCATCCCCGGCTGATGGATATCATGTCAGAGCGGGGTCGTAGGGGGCACGTTCCCGGCCCGCAGGATAAAGGGATGCTCCACCTTCTCTCAAGACCTACTTCTTCACCTGGCTTCCTCGTTGGTGGGGAGCGAGGGGAGGTGTTCAGTAATCTCTGCGGCTCACCGGACTAGTACTCACTACTTGTCTTCTCCCAGAGAATGTGTGCTTCCATTTTGGATATTTCTTGGATATTCTTATGGCCCTTTTGGCCCACCTGTTTGTCTCTATCTTGGAAGGTTTTTCCCAGTGTCACATTGTTTTATGATAGATGTCGGATTAGTCAATTTGTTGTTAGAGGTACTGCTCCTTTGCATTTGCAATTCACTTTCCCCCAGTAGGTGGAAACTCTTGCTTGACTAGGTTTTCTTCAGGCATGAATCAGGACTTCTGTTTCACTTGTGGTAATCCAAATTATTTTTGGTGTCATTCCGCAGGCCCGAATAGTTTAAAAACTCTGCTTTTGTGTTTCTTTTTTTTGGTTGTCTGGTTGCGTTTGTCTTCCGTTGTAGTACTGTTGTTTTGTCTTTTGGTGTCTCCCCCTCCCTGTGTTTCGTTATATTCCCCCTCTTCCCAGGGGTTTGGTGTTTTTTTTTTTTTTTTTGTTTTGTTTTTTTTTTCTCTTTCCCTTCTCCTTCTCTAACCCTCATCTAGGCACAGTGAGTTGATACACTACTAATAACAGTGCGGTTCGTCCTCACTATCGGGTGCCCCTCATGGCGTCACTCCTACATTGCATCTTTCAATGTGAATGGCCTGAATTATACTCCTGAGAATAGGGAGCAGGTACTAAATCATGTCCACAAGCGTAGGTCAACCGACTTTGTCTGTTTCCAGGAGACGCACTTTAAGGTAGGCTGCACCCCCGCTTATCAAATATTAGACGTAAACGTCATGGCACTTTGCAGATTTACCAGGTCCAGATCCAGGGGAGTAGATTCTCGCGATTCCACCGTTCAGGTGGCTCATCAGTTTTTCTCTGTGTCTTGAACCAGAGGCTTCGTTTCCTTATTTTTCGTTTTCATAATAGAGCCGATTGTCTTACGGTAATAACAAGAAATGAGCACCAAATTCGGCGCAGGCCGCCTTCTTTGACAATCTCGTTGACTAAGCTATCCGTTGGTCCACGAGGGACTGTGATACTCTCGTGGGGACTTCAATATCACTCTGGTTCCCAACATTATGTCCTATCATCGGGGCAGTTCAGCGGTCTCGTATTCCATGTATCAGAGTTTGAAGAGGGCATTTCTCCAACTGCTAGTCTTTGTGATGCTTGGAGGCTCCAGAATCCTCTAGTTAGGAAGACTTCTCTTTCTAATTCGAATCATCAACGGGTCTTGCGTCGTTGGAATACAATTATGGTGCAGCACTCGGCTCTACCTTTGTATATTTTGTGGTCTGGACCATGCCCCGGTGTTTGCCTCTCTCCGGCTTCCGGAACTGCGTCAGCGGGACCCATCCTGGAAATGAGACACAACTAAATGAGTCTTTACTGTCTGACTCCCTCTGTGATGCAGGAGGTTGGGGAGACCATCTCCCGGTTTCAGGAGGAGCATGCTAGGGATTCAACTTCGCCGGCGGTACAGTGGGAGGCCTTAAGTGTGTGGTGGAGGGGGGTGTTAATAAGACATGGATCCAGAATTGAAACGGGCCGAGAGCGGAAGCTCTTAATTCTGCACTATCTAAAGTTCATCAATTGGAATGGATTCCACAATCATGCGCTCTGTCCTCCTCTGTGCTCCGAACTTTGCAGGACGCTCGGGTGACATGTTAAGCGGCTTATTGAGGCCTCTTGGGGCAGTTTGATGCAGCGTTTGCAGTAGGCAGATATTTACGAGTATGGCAAACATATGTGGGCCCAACTGTTGGCCTAGGGCTCTGCCGCTCTCGCGCAGCCAATCCCATCCCTTGCCATACAAGACTAATGCCGATGCTGTGGAAACTGTTACAAGGATATTTCTGCGAATTTCAAGCTTATTACTCCAAATTATATAACATACGTTCCCACTCGGACTCCAGGTCTGGACCCACGCTTTCACCTCATCATTCGCCTTTACTGCTAAAATACCGTCTCTAATCTCCCAATCGTGGAGAGCCTTTCTAACTGCAGGTATTGGAGGGTAGTGATTGGGGATCTGACGGGGGGGGAAAAAGCCCAGACCGACAAACTTTCACTGGCAAAAAATTTTTCATACTTTCCCAGCCAACTGAGCCCGATTATTTTGTGGGATGTAATGCCATCTCTCCTGAGGTCCCTTTCCCACCTCAGGCGCACTTTGGCACTGTTGCAGTGATTCCCAAGCCAAGAAAGGACCCTCAGATTTGCAGAGTTATCGCCTATTTCATTGGTTATAATGTTGACATTAAATGTACGCCAAACTGATAGCTAATCGGTCAACCTTACTTGGTTTCTCTCGTTTGATCTGACCAGGTAGGTTTTGTGCCAGGCAGAGAGGCACGAAGAAATACTTATCAAAACCATAGACATTATTAATCATGACCAATCACCACTAATCGCCATTTGATGATCCTGTCGCTCGATGTAGACGAAGGACCTTAGACAGGATATCGTGGCCCTTATCTGCCATCCAATCCCTTGGCCCACATTGGTTTGTGGTCCCTTCCATGTGCTCCAAAAAAATAATTGCTGCCCTTTTGTATCCCCTTCTGCTCGAAGTAAAATTAATGGTCTCTTTCCGACTCGTTCCCCCTATTAAATGGGACTCGGCTGGGTTGTCCTTGTCCCCGCATGTTGTACGTATTGATCGTGGAGTACTTGTTGGCCGCTATTAGAGCGAACCCTGACATCATGGGGATCAGCTTTGGAGCGCAATGAACTACAAATGATCGGCATTCGGTGATGACCTACTGGTCTAATATTTCGCAGCGATCACAGTTCACTCCCGGCCTGATGGTCGGTAGATACAAAATTTGGTGTATGGACCAATTTCAAGGTTAACGCCTACCAAGTCTGAGGCGCTCAAGTCGGGCTTGACTTCCTAGGGATCGGCTCTCTTGACTCGAATTTACCTTTTCCTGGCCCGGAGGTTTGGTATATCTTATCTAGGGGATAACGCATCTCTGCTGATCTTTCTTAATGGTTCTCGGATAAACTTTATTCACTCTGCTATACTCGAAACTACTAAGACTTGGAGGCCTGGCAAAAGGGACCTTTCATGGTTTGTAGAATCAGCGCACTTAAAAATGTCGGTCTCCCAAAATTTTATATTTGTTTCAAACGATCCCTATTGCCTCCCCCACCTCGTTATGAAAGGTATTCGGACAGTTGCTTCTCGGCGTTTGTTTGGTCACACCGTAAGCCAGAATTGCATACGTTGTGCTAATTAGAACCCAAGGAAGCTGGAGGGGTGGGACTCAACTGACTGTAAAATGTACCATCTAGCAGCTGACCATGCGTCGCTTGTATGGCCTTGGATTTGGATCATAATTGGTGGTTGTGGGTGTGCGGTTGGCGGCCAGATGTTTCGTTCTATCTCGGTGGCGGGCCCTCCACTGGAGCTGGGACTCCCATGAATCACAGACACTACTCAGTCTCTTTCAGTACTAGACACACTGTCTGTCCTGTGTGCTCAGAAGGCGCCCTTTGATCACGGTGGCCCCTGTGTCCCGGTCACTGATAACCCAGGTTTCCCCCCTGGGGCGTCTCTGACCGTCTTTCTGGGTGGCACGAGAGAAGCTCCCTATGCGTTTATTCCATGGTTCACACAGCCTGGGCGGACTGAATACGTACCATGACATCCCTCGCTGGAAAAGCGTACCAAGCAGGGGCTTTTATTCACAAACACATTAAGTTGTCGCATTTCTTTGCAGAATGAATCACCAGCTGACCTGCATAGACAGCTACTGACTTTGAGAAACTTGTATTTAGCGGAATCTAGCCCGGCACCCATTGCCCTTTCCGGTGATGTATAGATTGCTCCCTCTCTACTCCATCCTCAACCTCCTTCGTTCTGCAGTCAATGGAGGAGAGAGTTGTCATTCCTTCTCTGGACTCCCAGTGGCGCAAATGTTTTCGTACTGACTCACTAGGCTATGATAGCTCGAGTATCAAGAAAAGTGCTACAAAATACTATCCAGATTGGTATATAGGTTCCCTCCGGTTTTACACATGTGGTACCCCGTCGGCTATCAGATCAGTGCTGGAGTTGCTGGGAGTCGGAAGAGGGCACCATGCAGCAATGTCTGGTGAGGGTTGTCCGCCAGCTTAGAGTGGATTTGGTCCGCAGTGCTGACAGTAACTCAGGAGTGACGGGAGTGCAGGTCCCTTGGATTCTCCAGAGGCCCTATTGTTATATATGTTGACATGCCCATCAACAGTTCAGGAAAATCCCTCTATGTTACCTGTTGAAGGTGCTAAGTCCATACTACCACGTTAATGGAAATTACCTCAACCCCCCCCCTCGTTAGTGAGGAGAGTGGTAATGAGGAGATGGATTCCATGCCAGAGAATGGAGGAGTTGATATCCCAACACCCCTGACCAGATTTTGCGTGTCGATGAAATGGTTCTACTGGAAACGAGTTGCTAAGGACTTCCCATGATTATATCTTTCATATATCCTGCTAAGATATGTTTCTTAGATTCTTTTATGTCTGAATATCCTGAGGTTCGTACCCCCTTGACGACTGGTTCACCGTCTGGTGAATCCGTACTACTTCTCTTCCTTCACCCCACCCTCTTGCCTGTGAATGTGGTGTTGCGTTCATGTTAAGCTTTATTTTGTGTATATGTAACTGGTCTTTCTGTGTTCTCTATTTGTCGGATTAGGTGATGGTTTAAAGCGCCATTTAACCAGTTTGTTTACATTTAAATAAGTTAGTACTTGTATTTCATTTAGCTGAAATCGCAAAATTCTTTTCCTGGTTTGATAATCCGTGACATGATTAGGATGTTCATTGATTATGCATTTATTTTACTTGTGATTTCTTGCTTTCAACTATTCAAATGCTTTTTCTTGTTGGTATTCTGTGACATGGATTAAGATGTTCATAAGCTGCAACACATTATCCATGTTAGTGCGGAAACCGCCACTCGTCCTGTGTTTTTTGCTCTATAACATCTTGAGACTTCGCCTCTCCCCTTTCACCATTAAGCATACTTATATTATGATATGTGCAATTCCGTATTTTAATAAATCTATTGCTTGATAAAAAAAATCAAAAATAAAAAAATGGAGGGTGCTGATATTATGGTGTATAATGTTCACAGAGCAACAGGGGCAGTATGTGCAAAATCTTGCGAAGACGATGTATGGGTGGTTCGGATGATTGAGGGTGTAATTCCAGATTATCAGCAGAGCGCAGAGACAGGCTTAGGGTGGTAGACAGAAATGAGGGAGGAGATGTAATGGTATGCTGCACGGTGGAGTGCTTCTTGATGGGTTATGTGATTTGTTTATGTTGTATTCGCTTACTGAATTGGGGCAGAACAGTTCAGTGACTGACCAAAGGGTAGTGCATAAGCTATAGCGGATGGAGAGAAAGATGAGCCTCGGATGCTGCATTAGGACAGATTGGAGAGGGGAGAATTTACAGAGTGGTAGAGCTGTAAGCTGGGAGTTTCGTTGGTCTCAAGACAAGAAAGAATAAGAGTGGAAAAGGGATCGGATATGGGGAGTGAAGGACAGATTGGAATCTGCGAGCCTACTGTGTAGGAGTTATGGTGGTACCACACACTGAAACAGAAATAGGGTGGGGTCAGTTAGTGATGGTGGGATGACTAGAAGTTCAGTTTTTAGTGAGTTTTGTTTTAGATTAGGAGAGGACGTTGATATCAGGAGAAGCGGCACAGTCACTGGTGTTTTTGTAGCGGGGGGGGGGCGAATGTCTCACTGGAACAGGATAGTATTTTAAAAATTGGGCATCATCAGTGTAGAGATGTTAAAGGAATCCAAATCTGCTGTTGGTTTGTCCAGTGGGGGCTGTGTAGATTGAAAGGAGGAAATGACCTAAAACTGATCCCTGGGGAACCCCAAACAAGGCAAGAATGAATAGAGTAGAGGAGGTGGAACCGAAAAATGAGACACTGAAGGAGCAATCCAGAGAGGTAGGATGAGAACCAAAGACTCTGGTGTCCTGCAGGCCAGTGGTGCTGAGCTGAGGAGAAGGTGGTGATCCATGGTGTCAAATGCTGCAGAGAGATCCAGAAGATAGAACCAACGAGTAGTTGCCCTGAGATTTCGTTGTCAGGAGATCATTTGAAACTTCAGCAGTTTCTATGGAGTGTAAGGTGGGGAAACCTGACTGTAAAGGGTTGAGAAGAGAGATAGTGGATTAGACCAAACGTTCTAGGAGTTGAGAGATGAAGGGCAAGGTTTAGAGAACTGGGTCGGTAAATTAGCTGCAGGATTGGATCCAAGAGTGGGGATTAATTTTCAGTAAAGGTGTTATAACAGTTAATTTAAATGAAGATGAAAGATCACCAGTGGAAGACGAGAGAGGTTTTAAAGTTTGTAGTTAGATGAAGACGAGGACAGATGGGACGAAATAAGCCTGGACGAGGGTACGGGAGGGAATGTGGATCACTACGCGCAGGTAGTCAGGCGTGGGCAGACAGGGAAGCAAAACTGGACACTTCTTATCGTCGTTGGGTCAAAAGATGCGGAGAGCAGATTTGTGGACATGGGGAAGAGGGACAGATGGTGTATTACTACATGGTAAGTGCGGGGGAGGGGAAGAGGATGAGGCTTACATCGAGGATGGAGGGGTGGGAATATGAGTACACATAGAGAACTTGTGGCTGAAGAGGAAAGATAGGTATTACTAGAGGACGTGCAAGAGGGGACAGGATGGGTATTACTAGAGAATGTACTGGAGGAGACGGGATGGGTATTACTAGAGGACATGCGGAGAGGGGACGGGTATCACTAGAGGACATGCGGGGAGGGGACGGGATGGGTATCGCTAGAGGACATACGGAGAGGGGACTGGATGGGTATCACTAGAGAACGTGCGGGGAGGACGGGATAGGTATTACTAGAGGAGACGGGAGGGGTATTACTAAATGCAAGGTTCTGCACATGGGGAGGAAAAATCCATTACATGTTACATGGAAAAACTCTGGGTAAAAGTGACCGGAGAAGTACTCTGGGGTGTATTAGAAGGGAATATTGTCTACAGTTTTGGGCACCAGTGCACAAGACAGACATTGTATAACTTAATTAGGTTCAAAGGCAGCAACGAAAATAATAAAAGGACTGGGTGGACTACAATATATGTATAAATATCTTAGGGATCAGTACATATATCTCCCAATATCTATTAATATCCAGGATTGTATCTAGAACAAAGGGGCATCCTCTACTTGTAGATAGAAGAAGGTTTCTACATAAACATAGAAAGGGATTCTTTACTTTAAGAGAAGTGAGGAATGTTGAACTCTCTGCAGAGGAACTTGTCATGGTGAATTCTTTAACAGGAATAAGTTGTTTCTGGAAGATATTTCTTTATGTTAATAATATAAGTTATAGTGACCAGGATTTCTGGAGAAGGCGTTGAGACATTTCTAGATGTAATAATATAACAAGTTATAGTGACCAGGATTCTGGAGAAGGGTCTGGAGACATTTCTAGTTGTAATAATAGAACAAGGGGGGGGTTATAGTGACCCGGGTTTCTGGAGAGGGTATGGATACAATTTATAGATGTAATAATAGAAACAAGCTAATAGTGACCGGGATTCTGGAGCATGGGTTCTGGAGACATTTTAGATGTATTAATAGGAAACAAGTTATAGTGGACCGGGATTCTGGGGAAGGCGTCTGGCAGACATTTATAGATGTAATAATAGAAAAAGTTATAGTGACCCGGATTATGGAGAAGGGTCGGAGACTTTTCTAGATGTATTAGTGACTAAGTTTTGGTGATTTAGTCATGGAAGGAATTTTTTTACTTAATGAGGGACAAATGTTTTCTTTCTTCTCTGGATCAACATTGTAGCACTATGTTGGTATGGTCGTCCGAGTTTTTACGGCCTTACAAACTATATAACTGCTAGTTGGGCTTCTCTCCCGGGTGCAAGGAAGAACAGAATCCACAAGGGTTTCCATTTCTGAGACTGATGCCCCAGCATTATCACACAACTTGTTAATTTTTCTAGGAATCTCTGGAAAAGAAGTGACCTTCCTTTTTCTGGTACCCCTTGAACTCCACCTAACCTATCCAAGCTACATGGCTCATCCTGCTGACCTATTACTCCACCCCCAACATTTACCCCACAAACTGGGTGATCTTGTGACCTTTAACTCGATCCTTCTTGTTTTCCTTAGGTCCAGGACTCTCAAAGCTAAAGACAATTGTCCTCTTCATCAGTGACTCTCCAAGGATGGACACGGACAGAGACCTCAAGGCCACCAGGATATTAGACCTCACCCTGGAGATCATTACTTGGTAACTGGAGACAGGGTGAAGAGTCTCAATGTGACCTCACTTTAATTATCTCTATCAGTAAAATGGTAAATTGATGGAAAGGTGATGGAGGTTATATAGAATATGTAGTGATCAGAGTCTCCACATACACCGGATTACAACCAGCTAGTGAAAGAGTCGGGTCTGGGAGTGTTGGACCCCCATGAGTCAGGTGGACGGAGCAGCACAGAGAGTCCTGTAGCCTCCAACTCAATCACTGAAGATCCTAGGACCTGACCACCAGGAACTGAGATGCTGTCTGGTGAGGTGAAGGGTATGCTGGGAATTTATAGTAACATCACCGGAGTGGGTTTCTGGAGTGGTCTGGTGAGTGTGAGTGTTTGGGGGGCCCACCCCCCCCCCCGTGTCTGCTCCTCCAACGCCCCCACTCGCTGCCGCACCCACACCGCGCCACCAGCCACAGTCTACATCCCACACGCCACCCGTCCCCCCTTACACCCGAATCCTCCCCCCCCCCCCCCCCTCCCCACCTCCGCACCCCTAGCTCTTCCACACCCCAATGTTCACCGACCACCTACCCCACCCCCCAAACAGCCCCCGACCACCCCGCCCCATCTCCCCTACTACGCACTCCCAACCAACACCCCCCCCCACTCCCCACCCCCCCCCCTGCCAGCTCGCCCCCCCACTCACCTCCCCCCCCTTCCGCCCAACTAGACCCAACCCCTCGCCGCGACACCCCCCCCCGGACCACCACCTCACCCCCGCCCGCATCGACCCCTACCACGACCCGAA
Organism: Phyllomedusa bahiana; assembly: GCA_025379985.1. Classification (NCBI taxonomy): domain Eukaryota; kingdom Metazoa; phylum Chordata; class Amphibia; order Anura; family Hylidae; genus Phyllomedusa; species Phyllomedusa bahiana. The sequence goes on along the minus strand of JAODAL010016189.1, from coordinate 39,735 downwards.
CTGCCTCTCCACCCCCCCCCCCCCCACCCCCCCCCCCCCCGCGCCCCCCTCCACACACCCGCCCCCCCCGCCCACCTTTTTCCGCCCCTCCGCCCATCAACATCACCCTCGCCTCCCTCTACCCCCACCCCACCCCACCCCCTCCCCATCTGCCCACCCCCCCCAGACCCCCCCCCGACCCCAGGCAACACCGTCCCCCGCCACCCCCTCACTCCCCCCCCCACCCCGGACCATCCCCATACCACCTACCCTCCAGTGTCACCCCCCCACACCACCCCCTGAGAGGTCCGTCTCCTCCCCCCCTCGCGCGCTCGCCAACACCCCACCCCCTGCCCATCCTGCGGACCCCACTCCGCACGCCACCTCACCCCCCCCACCCCCCCCATCCCCCGCCGCCTCGCCTACCTCTCCGCCTTTCGTGCGCACGCGCCTCCCCCCTCATCCGTCACGCCGACTTCCTAGTGTCACCTCACACCCCCCGGTCCCCAACGCCCCCGTCCCCCCTGCACATGCCCCGCAACCTCCCGACCTCCGCACTCCGCTCCTGCCCCCTACATCCTGTCCCTCCTACTGACTGCCCGCCAGCCGCCCCACCACCCCACCCCCCCCCCCCTCCCCCCACATCCCCCCCCCCAGCCTACACCCCCCCACCCCCCTGTCGGCTCCCGCCCTCCACACCCCCCCCCCACCGCCCCCCCTAGCACATACTCCTCGCCCCCCCCCCCCCCCATCCCACCCACCCCCCCCCCCTCCCCCCCCCCCCCCCCCCCCCAACCCCCCCCCATCAACCACCCCCGGCCCCCACCAACACCCCCCACACCGGCACCCCCCCCCCCGCCCCCCTGCCCTACCCCACCTCCCCCCCCCTCCTCCCCCCCCCCCCCCCCCCCCCCCCCCCTCCCCCCCCCGCCACCCACACCCACCCCCTCCCCCCCCCCCCCCCCCCCCCCCCCCCCCCCCCCCCCCCCCCCCCCCCTCCACCCACCACGCCCACCCCCATCCCCCCCCTAACCCCTCCGATCCTGCACCCGACCCCACCCCGGACTCATCTCCAACCACCTACGCCCCCTCCCCCCAACACCCGCCACCACCCCCCCCTCGTGCCTCTCCACTCCCCCCCACACCCCCGCCACCCCCACCCCCCAGGGCCCCCCCCCCCCCCCTCACCCACCCCTCCCCACCCACCCACGCAGCCACATACCGCTCCATAATACCCCCCCCCTCCACGCGCATTCACCACCTTCGCACTCTCTTACAACGGAAACTACGACACCACCGCGCTCCCTCCTCCCCTGCGGTCCTCTCCTCTACGCTCCCTCCCCCCTCCTCACCCACACCCAGCACCCCCATCACCCCCGCCGCTCCCCACACTCCCCTATCCCCCATCATCAACCTCTAATCCACCACTCCCCTGCTACCCCCTCCGCCTCCCACCGTCCACGCCTGCGACCTCCCCCCCCCCCCCCCGCCCCGGACCCACACAACGCAACAGCCTTCCCATTTTATCACTAATCCCTCGCCCTACGAACCCCTCAACCGCCCTGCCAAACACATCCTCCCCACCCACCCACCCGCCGCTCACCATCCCGACGCCACCGCCCCAAGACCCCCCCCACCGCCCACCGCACCACCCGAATTCTCAGGCCGACCACTGCCTCCCCCCACTGCCGCGCCCACCCATCGACGTCCCCGCCCCGCTGCCCACCCCTACCCTCCGACTGGCCCGCCTGACCCTACCGCCCACCCCCATCCCCCCCCCCACCCCGTCTCGGCCCACCCCCCCCCCTCCGCCTCCCCGCCCCCCCCCCCCCCACCCATCCCGACCGTGACACCCATCCTACATCCCCTTCCCCTTCATCCTTCCATCCCCCCACCCCTCGTCCGTCCTGATCGCGAGTTCCAACCCCCCCCCTCCCTACACCCACCCCCCCACCGCCTCCACCCCCTCTCCAGCTCAGTGCCTCCGTCGCCCCCCCCACACTACACAATCCTCCTCGGCTAGAAGCCCTTCCGCACCTCCACCACACACCGCCACCCACTCGCGCTCCACCCAACCCGCCCTCCCCATCTTCACACTCGCCACCTGACCACGCCAACCCCCCCCAGACACCCCATCTCCTGGCCCACCACCCCCACCACCTGCTTTGACCCCCCCACCTTCGCACCCCCACCATAGACACTGTCCCCACCCTACTCACTACTGTATCCATGCCTACCATACTACAGCACGCACACGAATTGTCCAAAACCCCCCACCCGAGCTACTCCGCTACCAGCCACGTCTGTAACTCAAGAAACTGACGCTCTCCCCCTCGAAGCGTCTTCTCTATGCCCACCGCGGCCGCGCCTCTACTCGTGCACCTGACACTGCTTCACTCGTCCGAGCTAAATACAAATAATTCTCACTAGTGACGCTGACAATGGCACTTAATTTTCATCGCCGCATCCTCTATATTTACAAACTAACAACTATTAACCTATCTACCTCGTTTCCGTCCCATCCTGCCCGTCACAACAACACGTCTTCCTCGCCCCTCTGCCTTTATCTCAGATGACTAGGCCTACCTTTCCCCTTGCTAGCCAGCCAAGACTATATCGCCACGTCAACCCAGACTCTCAGCCAAAATCCGTCAGCCCTCCCTGGACATAATAGCTCCCCCGCGACCCTCAACCACTCGCTTCTCTCCCTCGGCCGCTCATGTTCGCGCTCCTAGCACCACCGTGCACCCGCCACCCACCCCCCCCCCACACCACACCGCCCCACGCCCACCACCACACGCTTCCCTCTCTCTCTAACACAACCCACGAATCTCGTCATCTTTCCTCCCCCCCACCCGCCCATACCAACAGACCATAATACAAGCCCTCACGACACAAGTACGCCAAAGCACACAGCTCCTGATGTCACATGTCTCACCGAAATAGTGGCGATAAATGCTCTTCGAGGTAATTACGATGTCCACATCCTCCCGCAAGCAGACTTCACGAGAATCTGTTCACCAACCAAGTGGGATAAATAACCCCATCTGTCTCCCTCCGCCTCAGACATGCTACGTCCCATCGGCTCGGCCTTCTCCTCCTACGCGTGCCCCCCCACACGCCCGCTAATATCGACCCCCCAACCCCACCTCCCCCTACCTTACCCACCATTCCTCCAACGCTAATTCACACCCGCGCCACACTACCATCACCCGAGGAAAAACACACCGTTTTCATAATCGTTAGTCAGAAAACACGTCACGCGCCCCATATCAACTCCCGCTCCTTTGAAAGACCAACAACAGACAACCATCCCCAAAGGACGCTAACGATGATCCCGGCCGCACCCATTCCACATCGTCACCCCCACCACTCCCGCCCCCTGAACCCCCCCATTCGTCTCCACACCCCCACCCCCACGCATACCCACCCAGACCCCCTAACCCCCCTCTCCGCCCACACCCCCCCCCCCCCACCACCTGCTTCCCAGCCACTCCGCTCGGCGGGGAAACGCGTCTTCTAGTCTCGACACCACAACCCTCCCCACCCCATAAACGCTGCATCCCCCCCCCTACCTCCCTACCCCACCTCGGCTGGCTCCATCCCCCCACTCAAATACAACGCCCTCCCCACCCCCCTCCAATACACCGACCCCGTCCCCCCAGATCCAGCCCCCAACACCACATGCCCCCCCCCCCACCAGCACCGCACCGGACAGCCCCTCACGGTCTCCACCCTCCTCCATACCCATTCGCACGCACACAACCATCCACAAAACGCGGACCTCACCGGGCAAAATCCCCCCCGCCGGTCTTCCTCTCACGCCCGCCCTCCGCCCCCAACCCCACACGTGCCCCCAAGTGCACTCCCCCACACACGCCCCCACCCCCCCCCCAAATTTCCTCTCACCACCCACCCCAAACAGCCCCCAACCCCCAAAGCTCCACCCGCCCTTCTCAAATCACCCACGCCAACAGCTCCCCACACCACCCCTCTCCCTCCCCCCACCCACACTGCATCCGCCCCACGCCCGACCCGCTCCCCACCCCACCCCCCATCCCCTCCCCCTCCCCATGACCTGCCCCCCCCGCCGGCAACAAGCCATAGAAACAAAATTATGGAGGGAGTTTGAAGTCCGTGTTGCCCCTAAGCAAACAGCCCCAAAACATCACTGCTCTAGTGGAATGGGACAACATTACCAGTAAACCAGTGTGCGTCAACCTCGGTGTGAACCATAAGACTTACAGTCAAAACGTTTGACCTCTGTCCATTGCGAACAAAGAATAGTATAACCAAGCCTATGTGAGATGGAACTTTTGTTATTGACCTAATACTTTGATTTTCCACACATAATTTGGCGAGTAATAAAGAGTTCTTTTCACATGAATCACAGACAAAGTGATTTTTGGGATTCGTTTTCTAATTTTGTCTCATAGTTGAGGTCTAAATACTTTCTAAATACTTTCTTTTCCACTGTATAATACGTACATAGACCCTAAGTGAAGACATCATTCAACATAGAAGGTGATTTCCAGCAGCTCTGACAGTTGTATGTATGACTTGCTTTATTATTATTATTATTATTATTATTATTATTATTATTATTATTATTAATATATTGCTGTATTGGTTATCTGCTTGTAGTGCTTATTTTGAATCCTTTACTTTTGTTGGGGGATATGTTCTGGGTTTGGCGCCATACTACCATGTTTGCATAGCCATTTTATAGTTTCAACATATAATGGACGTCCGGACAACAATTAAAATTCTATGTTAAGGGACCACTATTTACAAATTTGGTGCCAAAGCCTATGTCTGATTAACATGCTTAAAGGGGTTGTCTCACTACAAGGATTGCTTTTTAATTTAAAGATCTGGCAAAAACAAGTCACTTTGCAATAAGTGTCCATTAACAGTGTCCTACCTATTCCTAGATATCTCCTCTTGTATGGGCTGCATCAGCTCCTCAGGTCGCTATAGCTACAGACCTGTTCAATCCCTCATGATAGGCTGCCAGCACTGGTTGGCTTTTGCTACAGACCGGGCTTCTACTGCACCCTTTGTAGAAGCCAGTAAACACGCCCCTGAATTCAAAGTGAAACCAAGAAAACAGGATTGAGGTAACATGAATCAATGTAGTGAGACAACCCCTTTAATACACAGTTGCTATCTTGTGCCAATTACAACTTAAACATTAAACGTGGTTACCCAGACATGACATCATGTGATTTCTAGACTTTTTTGCTCTTTATCTCTGCCCTAAGATAATCTAATACTGAGCTGAGATTTATAATGTTTCAGAAGGAGCCATCATTGGTCATCCACAAAATGGACATTGACTGCAAAGTAACATCGCGTTTTGCTCACACCTTGATAGTTGCCGAGATTGAAAATCGACTGAACTCGTCTCATGAAGCCGTATTTGATGTGGAACTTCCCAAAACGGCGTTTATAACCAACTTCAGCATGTGAGTCCTTGTTTATGGCATCCCCGAGTCACCAGACTGTATAACTAATGATATGTGATGGGATATGAAGGGACTGTTCACAGATTTGGGATTAGGCCATCATGGTGTGACCATGATCAGATGTTGTAGTGATCAGGATTTAAAACATCAATGTTCATGTAATGGAGCAGAACAATGCGATGCTTTGATTAGCAATATGCCCCATAGGTGATAGTTTTCTCCATTTACTTTACTAGTAAAAATGGTGATGTCACAGGGTGGAATGAAGATGTGGATCCTCTGGGTCACCGTGAGCGATGGAGATGCAGACCACACACGGAGTCTAGGGCCCGGTTCACACGGCTTATTCAAGCCGTAATTGCAGGACGGATTTCGCCCGCAATTACGGCTTGAGTAAGGGGCAAGGCAGTGGCGCTGCCCGCTGGCCACATAGACTTTCATTATCCATGGCGTGTATCCCGCCAGGATAATGAACATGTCACTTTCTCCCTGCCCAGCGTATTCGCCGAGCGGAAAGGAGAGACGGAATCCATAGTTCTCTATGAGAACGGTGGATTACCGTAATGGCTGGGACGGACTCCAGCCGTATTGCAGCACAGTACGGCGCGCAATACGGCTGAAATCTGTCCCTGCAATAAGCCGTGTGAACGGCCCTTTTGGGACCCTTGGTCTTTACCGGAGCCCGCCACAAGACCAGATGGTCTAAGCTGCGGCAAGCCCCCAGATCGCTACCCTTGGCGTAGCTACTTGCCGTGACAGCTGGGTGCTCAGGCTAGGAACCAGGAAGACATACAGAAGTGCAGCAGAGAAACTGGCAGGCAGCAGGCAAGGGGTTAACAGTCTAGGTGCTGCAGGTGCAGCAGGTAACAGGAAAATGAAGCACAGGTCAGAATCACAGATGGACACCAACAAACTGGCACAGAGCAGAGGAAGGAAGTTGCTTAAATCCCAGGTGGGGGCTATTGGAGCACCAATGATGCGCTGGCCCCTTAAATCTTAACGCGCCCTAGGGAGTAGGTCAGCACAGCAGTAGCACGAAAGTGTAAAACGAACCTTGACACGAGTTCACCCACTCTCTGTGGTTGATCCATTGCCGCTACATGTGAGAGTATCCTTCATATAATCCTGACCAGGTTGTAGGACACTGGCACATATTTCAGGACTCTAATGATGTTTACAATGTTATCCTCTTCTGTCATTAAGGACCATTGATGAAGTCACAACCGATGGTGTAGTGAAGAGGAAGACTGAAGCGGATGAGCAGTATAAAAGAGCAGTGTCCAAGGGCCAAAATGCCGGATTAGTCCAGTATGTTTCACTCATATATTGATTAAGCAATGTGGGAAATTTTTGTAAGCAATATTAACTTATGAGGTCACATGCTAAACAATAGGGTGCCTATTATTCCCTGTTATCAGCCATTTTTGGCTGGTTAGAGGCTATCATCAACACCGGTGAATAATAGTCGCATTATTATAACCATCAGCAAATATCCAGAGTAACTGGCATGTGCAACACGGACAAGCGTTAGACAGGCTGGGAGTGACTCAGTAAGGTCCTGGTAGGTGGTCAAAGGTATCTGGAGCCATGCCGATTGCATCCCATAGCTGCTGGAGGGTGTGTGGGGAGGATACATAGAGTGAACATAATCATTGAGGTGGTCCCATAAATGCTCAATTAAGTTCTAGCTCCAGGGTAGTACTTGGAAGTTTTGGTCAGGCTCTTCCAACCAATGCTGGACATTTCTGGCCATGTGACATGTCGCATTGTCTTGCTGGAAGATCTCATCCATCATCGGGAAGACAATCAGTATGTATGGGTGTATGTGATCTGCAAGGATGGATTCCTACCCAAATCAGTTGAGAATGTCTTCCAGATGGATGAATGGCCCAGAGAATGCCCCGATAACATTCCCCAGACCATAAAATTGCAACCACCAGCTTGTGTTCCTCCAGCAATGGTTGCAGAATGCTTGTTCTCTGATCTTTCTCTCTTGACACATCAAAGTCCATCCGCTCTATAACGCAGAAAACACGACTCGTCAGGGAAGGCAACCGTTTGCCAGTCAGCGGAAGTCCAATGTCAATACTGCCACGAAAGTATAATGCAACTTAGCAGAGGTGCAGTAACCATTTGTCTGCTTTGGAGCCCCATACACAATATTTTTCTCTGAACTGTTGATTTGGACACATGTCTGTTAGCTCCCTGGTCCACTTTGGTGGTGAGCTGCTCAACTCTAGCGTGTCATTCCACCCTGGCACACCTTCATAGTTGACACTCAACTCTTACAATTGTAGGACTTGGTGCTTTGCAGTTTCCATGCTGTTTACTCACAATGGTGCCATTTGACCACACACTTTCACCACAGCAGTTCACAAATTACAACCCTGGTCCCAAAAGCCTATAATAATACACTATTGCAACTCTGGTAAATCTTCCCTTTTACCAATGACAGCAAGAAGGGATGTGTGTGCAGACAGCCTATTACACACCTTATATACCACCAAGCCAGCTCATCACACGTGACATCCTTCATGAGCTACATGCTGCTAACGTTGCAAGTAGGAAGTGGTCATAATAATGTGACTTACCGGTGGGTGTATACTGTTTTCTGTTATCACACATGACTACTACAGAGAGACTGATTGTAGAACAATACAATCTATTCAGGGGCGTAACTAGAGAAGCCAGGGCCCCATAGCAAAATTTTGGTTGGGCCCCCCCCCCCCTCCCTGACCACGACCATGTACCAGGACATGCTGTTAGATAATGTAGATAATACAAGGGGCAAATACCTCCCCATACATCGCACCATCATACTGCTACCAATCAAATCCACTATACCAAAACCAACATTACCAATAACGCTATTACATAAGGACCTGATTATACCACCAGAAACACGAAAACCACAAATTACCACCACATAGTGACTGAATAATAACCCTACACTATTACTGATCAGTACACAAAGACCAATACTGTCTAATAATAATAATATATAATAATATAGTGACCATAAAGTGGTATAATACTAGTGTACACAGGCTCTGCAGACTGTATATAACCACCATACAGTGACCATATAGTGGTAGACACCAGTGTACACGGGCTCTGCAGACTGTATAGTAGCCCCATACAGTGACCATATAATGGTAGACACCAATGTACACAGGCTCTGCAGACTGTAATATTACCTCCATACAGTGACCATTATAGTGGTGGACAGCAGTGTACACAGGCTCTGCAGACTGTATATAACCACCATACAGTGACCATATAGTGGTAGACAGCAGTGTACACAGCCTGTGCAGACATATAAGTGATTACAGTGCAGTTACATCTTGTGACTCACAGATGACGTTTCTCGTCGTTTACTTTCCCCTTTGTTCTGCATCCGGTCCAGTCCGCCATCTTGATGACATCTCCTGACCACTTGTCCCTGCAGATTTAGACACAAATATCTTAGAATCCTGACTTTTCCAGCACCTGCCCCCTGGCTATATGGGGTCCATTTAGGCAGGCAGGGCTTAGATAGGATATATGGGGCCCCAAATAGGCAAGGTTTAGTAGCCATATAGTGCCCATATAGGCAGGCAGGGTTTAGGTAGCTATAGGGAGCCATACAGGTAGACAGGGGTTAGGTGGGCTATAGGGGCCATATAGGTAGGGTTTAGGTAGCTAAAGGGGCCCCATATAAGTAGACCGGCAGGCTTGTGGGGGTATACAGGCAGGCTTGTGGGGGTATACGGCAGGCATATAGGGGTGTAGAGGCAGGCATATGGGGTCTGTACAGGCAGGCATTATTGGGGCTGTATAGGCAGGCAGGCATATAGGGGGCTGTATAGGCAGGCAGGCATTATAGGGGGCTGTATAGGCAGGCAGGCAGGCAGATAGGGGGCTGTATAGGCAGGCAAGCAGGCAGATAGGGGGCTGTATAGGCAGGCAGGCATATAGGGGGCTGTATAGGCAGGCAGGCATATAGGGGCTGTATAGGCAGTATAGGGGGCTGTATAGGCAGGCAGGCAGGCATATAGGGGGCTGTATAGGCAGGCAGGCATATAGGGGGCTGTATAGGCAGGCAGGCATATGGGGGCTATAGGCAGGCATATGGGGGCTATAGGCAGGCATATGGGGGCTATAGGCAGGCATATTGGGGGCTATAGGCAGGCATATGGGGCTATAGGCAGGCATATGGGGGAGTATAGGTAGGCATATGGGGGGGCTATAGGCAGGCATATGGGGGGCTATAGGCTGGCATATGGGGGGTATAGGTAGGCATATGGGGGGCTATAGGCAGGCATATGGGGGGCTATAAGCAGGCATATGGGACGCTATAGGCAGGCATATGGGGGCTATAGGCAGGCATATGGGGGCTATAGGCAGGCATATGGGGGCTATAGGCAGGCATATGGGGGGTATAGGTAGGCATATGGGGGGTATAGGTAGGCATATGGGGGGCTATAGGCAGGCATATGGGGGGTATAGGCAGGCATATGGGGGCTATAGGCAGGCATATGGGGGGCTATAGGCAGGCATATGGGGGCTATAGGAAGGCATATGGGGGTATAGGTAGGCATATGGGGGGTATAAGTAGGCATATGGGGGGCTATAGGAAGGCATATGGGGGGCTATAGGCAGGCATATGGGGGGTATAGGCAGGCATATGGGGGTATAAGCAGGCATATGGGGGGTATAGGCAGGCATATGGGGGTATAGGCAGGCATATGGGGGGGTATAGGCAGGCATATGGGGGGGTATAGGCAGGCATATGGGGGGTATAGGCAGGCATATGGGGGCTATAGGCAGGCATATGGGGGTGCTATAGGCAGGCATATGGGGGAGATAAAATAAGAAACAACTTACTCACCTCGGTCCACGCTCCCCCGATGCGCCACTCGCTCCGCTCTGCTGCTCTCCCTGCAGCCTCTGCGCTCAGCGCGGGCGGCGCGGTGATGTGACGTCACCGCGCGCGCCCACGTGACCACAGAGCGCCGGCAGGGGAAGTAGCAGAGCGGAGCGATCGGCGCTCCGTCCTGCTACTACCGAGCAGCGCTGCCTCTGAACGCTCGGGCCGGGGGGCCCGGGCGTTCAGAGGGAGTATGCGCTGGGCCCCGCAGCTCCCCGCCCGCCGCAGTGAACTGTTAAGTTCACTGCCAGCGGGCCCAGGAGCGGCATTACCGGGGTAGCGGACGCAGTAGCAGCTTCCCCGGGGCCCCCTAAGCGCAGGGGCCCCGTAGCAACTGCTACCCCTGCTACCCCGGTAGTTACGCCCCTGAATCTATTTAGGGCTGGGAAGAGGCTGTTTGTAGTACAGGAAAATATTTTCTATTGTCCTCTCTTCTCATTTATGTCTGGCAGGGGATAGGCTCACTGTAGAACATCGATTGCCCCCATTATCAGCCATTACTACTCATCTTACAACCCTGGACTTTTAAGAAACCCAAGTTACTGATCCTATAAAAGTATTGCTAAGTAACTTTATGTGTCTTTTAAAACCTAGAATTCATTTCTGTGTAGATCTATTGGACGGAAAATGGAGAATTTTAAAATCTCAGTCAATGTTGGAGCTCGGGCTACAGTGATATTTAAATTGACATATGAAGAATTGCTGAAGAGATACCAAGGGATATACCAGCTGCAATTAAAAGTAAAACCCAAACAGCTGGTACAAAATTTTCAGGTGAAAGCATAGAACATAATGTAATCCTTCACATCATTATCATAATTATTTCCTTAAATATTCTGTGCTGCTGGAAGGACCCTGCTCCTTCATCTGTGACTTTCCACGGGATCAGCACACCACTCTCCTAAAATACTCTGTACTGCTTTAGACCCTACTCTTTCCACTATGTTACTCTTAGGCTATGTTCACACGGCTTACTGTCGGCGTAATTGCGGGGACGTATTTCGCCCGCAATTACGCCGGCTGCCGTGCTGCGGGGGCGGGAGGCCGGCAGCTCGCTGGCCCCATAGACATGCATTATCCATGGCGTGTATACGCCGTGAATAAGTAGAATGTCACTTTCTCTCCGCTCCGCCGTATTGTGCGAGCAGGGAGAGGAGACGTAATCCATAGTTCTCTATGAGAACTGTGGATTACCTTAATGACCGGGACGTATTTCAGCCCGTAATTCGCACAGTACGGCGCGAATTACGGACTGAAATACATCCCAAAATAAGCCGTGTGAACATAGCCTTAGGACCACATGTATGAAAACTGTCTATGTCTAAAACTCACTTTGTTGCCCATAGCAACCAATCAGAGTGTCCCTCTCGTTTCATATAGTGCTCTGGAAAAATGCGCTCTGATTGGTTGCTATGGGCAACAAAGAGAGTTTTAGACCTAGATAGTTTTCATACATGTGGCCCTTAGTCTCTGACTTCATACAGTATAACCACACTCCTCTCCTGACATACTCTGTACTGCTTTAGACCCTAATCTTTCCACTATGTTACTCTTAGTCTCTGACTTCATACAGTATAACTACACTCCTCTCCTGACATACTCTGTGCTGCTGGCAGATCATGCTGTTTCCACTATATTACATATCTCCCTTCTTATTTTGCAGATAACAATAAACATAGTAGAACCACAAGGAATCAGTTTTGTGGAAACATTCGGAGGTTTCATGACGAATGAGCTGAGGGACGTGGTCCAGATTGATCACAACGGAAACCACGTAATAAATTTTTCCCCTAATTACTGGCACTGGGGAGGTGATAGTACTGTTACCAATGCTCCTTTATTTTACAGGCTTATATTGTATTTAATCCGACACTAGATCAGCAGCGTAAATGTCCAGCATGCATTGAGACGCTTCTGGATGGTGACTTTGTTGTCAAGTACGATGTCAACAGAGAAACATCTGCTGGGAATATACAGGTGACTATGGAATCTGAATGGTCAGCATCAGGGTGGTTGTCATTTCACGTAAACAGCAGTGAGAGGAGAAACTTGTCTCTGCCAAAAGAAGCTTAAAGGGTTGTCTCACTACATTGATTCATCTTACCTCAGTCCTGTTTTCTTGGTTTCACTTTGAATTCAGGGGTGTATTACTGTCTTCCACTAGGCTGCAGTAGAAGCAAGGTCTGTAGCTATAGCAACCAGTGCTGGTAGCCTATCATGAGAGATTAAACAGGTCTGTAGCTATAGTGACCTGAGGAGCTGATGCAGCCCATACAAGTGGGAATATCTGAGAATAGGTAGGACACTGTTAATGGACACATATTGCAAAGTTACTTGTTTTTATAAGCTCTTTAACATAAAAAGCAATCCTTGTAGTGAGACAACCCCTTTAAAGGGATTCTCATTAGGATGGGCCATTAAAGAGATGTTCCTATCTGTTTCACAGAGCCTGCTCTTCACAGCCATTTTCAGGCTTCCACTTCCTGTTCAGGCTGTGATTGGTTCTACAGCAGCGACTGACATTTCAGCTCTGCTGCTCCTAGCTGAGCCTGTAAGAGGGACATTGGTGATGAAGAGATTTTAAAAGCAGGGCACGTGGATAAAAGGGTTAACATTTGTCAGTAAGAAAGCTCCTGTGCTGCTGACAACACACAGAAATGAGTAACATCACGAGTAACCACTGCTGTTAGAACAGAGAGAGGTGGTAATCTAGGGAACAGGGTGTAACTAGAGAAGCCTGGGCACCACTGTAAAGTTTTGGATGGGGTCCTCCCCTGCCAGCCCCTCCCCTGACCACAAACATTTACCGGTACCTCTTAATAATAGTCATGCAGTTACTAGATAATACAAGGAGCAAATACCTCACCATACATATCACCATCATACTGCTACCAAACAAATCCCACTATATCAAGACCAATAATACCAATAGCGCTACTACATAAGGACTGAAATATACTGCCAGAGCACGACCACAAATTACCACCACGTAGTGACTGCTATACTATTACTGAACAAAGATTAATATATAAAGACCAGTATTACCGCCATACAGTGATCATGTAATGGTAGATACCAGTGTACACAGGTTCTTCAGACTATATATAACCTCCATACAGTGACCGTATATAATGGTAATTACCAGTGTACACAGGCTCTTCATGCAGTGACCATATAGTGGTAGATACCAGTGTACACAGACTCTGCAGATTGTATATTACCTCCATACAGTGACTATTTAGTGGTAGATACCAGTCAAAACAGGATCTGCAGACCTATAAGTAATTACAGTGCAGTTACATCCATGGACTCACAGGAGATGTCTTCTCTGACGAGTTGTTCACGTTTCCTTTTCTATGGCATCCTGTCCAGAGTGTCCAGTGAAATTAAATTGAAAAAGAAAAACATAACACTAAACACAGGAATTCTTTTTATTTAACTAAACACTCTCTGACCTCAACCCTCTTTAACCATTTTATTAAAAGAATAGAACCAGCGCTGATCCAATGTAGTCCACTGAATCAAAAGTAGTCCAAAAGGGAAACCTGTATATAAACAGAAACAACACACAAATACATAACCTGGATAGCCTATTCAGCCTTCAGGAAAGCTGGGTGACATCCCATCCCCAGAAGTAGCATCCAGTTATTTTTTATCATAGAACAGCGGGGCCACTTATGGGGGATGGGGCATCGCCCAGCTTTTCTGGACACTGAATAGTCTATCCAGCGTCCAGTTAAGTTGGGTGATGTTCCATCCCCTACATGTCATGTTTCCTATCTTAGAAAAGCTGTGTCACCTGTTGAATCTAGGAAAGCTTGGTGACACCCCACCACCACAAGTGGTAGACAGCTTTTCTAAGACAAGAAAATTGTGCCCATTCCTCCCTCTACCTCTGCCCCCGCTCCACCCCATCTGACCCTCCAAACTACCCTAGATACCCTGCTCAAACCCCTCACCTCCATCCCATATACCCCCACCACTCTTAACCCCCCCACCCACTCAAACCCCCCTCCGCCTCCCATCTCCTCCTGCACTCTAAACCTCCCTCCACATCCCTACTCTACACCCACACACACATTTTTGCACCCTCTACATCTATACCTAGACACCCGTCACACTCACCCCCTACCCACTCACTCACATAGTCACCACTCATGCTGTGGAGCATGGAGCTTTCGGAGCTGGATCTTCAGATGCTGCTCTGCTGGGGAGAGTAGGCGGGGCTTTGCGGCTCCTACAAAACTTGGCATGTTATGACCGGGACTGCTCGGCAGTGAGCATTAAAAGGGTTTTCTAACAACGCACACACTTCGGTATACTCGGAACGTCCATAGAAGTGAATCAGGAGGACTATCGCTAGTGCAGCTTTCCTCATTTACATGCATGGCTGGTTCACAGCTGATTTAGCGTAATGTGAAAAGTCCTTTACGTTACTGCTCATTGCTGGCTGGGCCCCTAGTGATGGCAGGCCCATAGCAGCCATAGCCGTTGTTCCACCACTGCTAGTGAAGTTTGTGTAAACATAAGATAAGAACTTCTGAAGGGAAGCAAAATCATAATAGCAATGTATTTGGTAGTAGTGTTTATTTACCATTGCCTACATGTTAAAGCTAATCAATGCGATGGGAACACTTCTTTAAAGTTTGATAAGTGGGGTCCAACCCCCCGGCATCCTCACTATAAGCAGCACGGCAATGCTAAAGCAAGCTCCAGGTTCCCTTCATTGTTTACATGACACAGAAGCTCATAAGGACAATCCATTGTTCCGCTGTAAGCACCCAGACTTATAGTGGAGGCTTTCATATCTATAAGGCTATGGCCACACGGCCAGTATAAGATGCAGATAGGATTCTGTTTAAGAATTCCTGTATTTTATTGTCTTGTCAATGGTTTTGGGGACGGTTCTGTCTGCAGTTTGCGGGTTAGCCTGTCCCCTTTAAATGGGTTGTCTCACTACATTGATTCATGTTACCACAGTCCTGTTTTCTTGGTTTCACTTTGAATTCAGGGGCGTGTTTACTGGCTTCTACTAGGTTGCAGTAGAAGTCAGGTCTGTAGCTATAGTGACCAGCACTGGCAGCCTATCAGGAGGGATCAAACAGGTCTGTAGCTATAGTGACCTGAGGAGCTGATGCAGCCCATACAAGAGGGCATATCTAGGAATAGGTATGACACTGTTAATGGACACATATTACAAAGTGACTTGTTTTATGCAAGATCTTTAACATAAAAAGCAATCTTTGTAGTGAGACAACCCCTTTAACTTTTGTCTAGTACTCCTTCCGTTCGAAAACCAGGCAGAAGATTGCACATGTTCAGAGTTTTTCAGAACGTCGGCGGTGAGAAATCCGTTCAGCTGAAAATCCGCTCAGTGTAGACTACTAAGCGGATTTTCTATTAAAGTCTTTTGGGATGGTTGCTTTTTGGTTTTCAGACGGTTTCCAAATTCGCAAACTGTCTGAAAATCCGACTTAAGAACCATGCAATGAATTCCATCTGTTGTGGTGATACTTTACTAGAATGTATCAGCACAGATAAGACGTATCAGTGGTATGGTATGCCAGAAAGCTGATGTACTAAGTTCCAGTCAAAGTATATTAAAAAGCTGAAGAACTTGATTGTACTAACTGATCTTCTGCAATTACTGATAGCCACCAACAATGATAACCTTTCTGATTTACAGATCATCAATGGCTATTTTGTGCATTACTTTGCACCCAGCACTCTTAAAAGGGTCCCCAAGAACGTGGTGTTTGTTATCGACTGTAGTATGTCCATGAGAGGACGCAAAATAAAACAGGTACATGATGTATAAGATTAATATAACTTATTGTGTACATATATTTTATCACTTATCCTGTACTGATACCGAGTTACATCCTGTATTATACTCCAGAGCTGCACTCACTATTCTGCTGGTGCAGTCACTGTGTACTTACATTACTTATCCTGTACTGATTCTGAGTTACATCCTGCATTATGCTCCAGAGCTGCATTCACTATTCTGCTGGTGGTATCACTGTGTGTATATGTTCCCCAGTGGGAATATTCAGATGCCTTTTTTTTCTCTATCTGACATGAAATCAGAATAAACATTACCCGTTTTAGGTCAATTAGGACGACCAAAATTGCTTCTGTGTGTAACATCATGGGAAAGTCAAAAGAATCAGCCAGGATATCAGGATAGAGTTGTGGACTTGCACAAGTCTGGATCATCCTTGGGTGCAATTTCCAGATGCCTGAAGGTGCTTCGTTCATCTGTACAAACAATTATACACAAGTACAAACAAGATGGGAATGTCCAGCCATCATACTGCTCAGGAAGGAGAGGTGTCTCAGAGATGAATGTGTTTTGGTCCAACATGTGCATATCAACCCAAGAACGAAACCAAAAGACCTTATGAAGATGCTGGCGGAAGCTGGTAAGATTGTGTCATTATCCACAGTTAAATGAGTACTGTATCAACATGGGCTGAAAGGACACTCTGCCAGGAAGAAGCCATTACTCCAAAAGAAACATTTAAAAGCCAGATCAATGTTTGCAAATGCACATAGGAACAAAGACCTATGTTTTTGGATCCATGTCCTGTTGTCTGACTAAACCAAAATGTAACTGTTTGCCATAATGACCATTGTTATGTTTGGAGGAAAAAGGAAGAAGCTTGGAAGCCTAAGAACACCATCCCAACTGTGAAACAGTGGGATGGCAGCATCATGTTTTGGGGTTGTTTTGCTGAAGGAGGGACTGGTGCACTTCACAAAATAGATGGAATCATGAGGAAAGAAGATTATGTGGCAATTCTGAAGCAACATCTCAAGACATCAGCCAGAAAGTTAAAGCTTGGGTGGAAATGGGTCTTCCAAATGGACAATGACCCGAAACATATTGCCAAATTGGTTACAAAGTGGCTTAAGGATAACTAAGTCAATTATTTGGAGTGACCATCACAAAGCCCTGATCTCAATGCTATAGAAAATTTATGAGCAAAGTTGAAAAGGCAGGTGCGAGCAAGGCGACCTACATACTTGGCTCAGTTACACCAGTTCTCTCAGGAGGAATGGGCCAAAATTCCTACCAACTTTTGTGAGAAGCTTGTGGAAGGATATCCAAAACGTCATACAGTTTAAGGGAATTGCTACCACATACTACTGAAATGTATGTAAACTTTTGACCTTGCAGAAAGTAATAAAAATGCCTTAAAAATTCTCTCTCTCATTTTTCTGCATTTTGCAAATATAAATAATTTTGGTAATATTAAGAGATCAAAAGCGGGTAAGGTTTAGTCTGAGTTCATGTCAGATAGGGAGAAAAACTATGCATAGAGTGGGTACAAAAATTATTCAGACCCCTTTCAATTTTTCACTCTTTGTTTCATTGCAGCCATTTAGTAAGATTCAAAAAGTAAATTTTTTTGCTGATTAATGTACATTCTGCACCCCCTCCCCCCCATCTTGAAAGGAAAAAAACAGAAATGTAGATATTTTTGCAAATTTATTAAGCAAGAAAAACTGAAATATCACATGGGCATAAGTATTCAGACCCTTTGCCAAGTTTGAGTAGAAGCACCCTTTGAGCTAGTACAAGCCATGAAGCCTTCTTGGGAATGATGCAAAGTTTTTCACACCTGATTTGGGGATCTCTGTCATTCTTCCTTGCAGATCCTCTCCCGTTCCCTCAGGTTGGATGGTGAATGTTGGTGGACAGCCATTTTCAAGTCTCTCCAGAGATGCTCAATTGGGTTTAGGTCAGGGCTCTGACTGGGCCATCAAGAATGGGCACAGAGTTGTTCTGAAGGCCACTGCTTTGTTATTTTAGCTGTGTGCTTAGGGCCATTGTCTTGTTGGAAGAAGAGCCTTTGGCCCAGTCTCAGGCCCAGACAGGGCCGTCTTAACAGCACTATGGGCCCCTGGGCAGAGAGGTGTACTGAGGCCCCCCCTCCCCTACCACCCTACCAAACCCCCCACCCCCCTCCCCCCCCCCAAAAAATAAATAACTAAATACTCAAAGAAACAATATAAAAAATTACCAGCTCAGGTCACTATTCATGACAGAGACCACAGCACTAATCGAATATAGTAGCAAAAAACCCCTCACACCAGGGACTCACCGGAGGCGTCCTGTCTTTTCAGTTGTTCTCTGAATCGTTCTTTTTTTCCCTTTTCCTTTCCACCATAACCACTTCTCCCGGCCGCCACTGTCCCTGCAGATGTAACGCAAAAACATCTTAGTAATTAGGGCAGGCAGGGCCGGTATAATAGCCAGGCAGGACCGATATATAGCCAGGGGAGGGCAGTTTTATGGGCAGGCAGGGGGAGTATATTGGAGGCAGGGCAGTGTATAGCCAGGCATGGCAGGTATATAGCCAGGCAGGGCAGTGTAAAGTAGCCAGGCAGGGCAGTGTATAAGCCAGGCAGGGCAGTGTATAGCCAGGCAGGGGCACTATATGGGCCGGCTGGGCAGGTATATATAGCCAGGCAGGGCAGGTATATAGCCAGGCAGGGGTAGTATATGGGCAGGCAGGGCAGTGTATATAGGCAGGCAGGGCAGTGTATATAGCCAGGCAGGGCAGTGTATAGCCAACAGGGGCAGTATATGGCAGGCAGGGTTGGTATATAGCCAGGCAGGGCAGGTATATAGCCAGGCAGGGGCAGTATATTGGGCAGGCAGGGCAGGGTATATGGGCAGGCAGGGAAGGGTAATATGGACAGGCAGGGCATGTATATAGGTAGACAGGCAGGGCAGGGTATATGGGCAGGCAGGGCAGGGTATATAGCCAGGCAGGGTATATAGCCAGGCAGCGCAGTGTATATGGGCAGGCAGGGCAGGGTATTGGGCAGGCAGGGCAGGGTTATATAGCCAGGCAGGGTATATAGCCAGGCAGGGCAGGGTATATGGGCAGGCAGGGCAGGGTATATCGCCAGGCAGGAAGGGTTTATGGGCAGGCAGGACAGGGTATATGGCCAGGCAGGGCAGGGTATATGGGCAGGCAGGGCAGGGTATATAGCCAGGCAGGGTATATAGCCAGGCAGGCAGGGTATATTGGGCAGGCAGGGCAGGGTATATAGCCAGGCAGGGTATATAGCCAGGCAGGCAGGGTATATGGGCAGGCAGGGCAGTAGTTTAAAAAAAAAAAAAAAAAAAATCTTACTTACCGGAATTTCCCTCCTCTTCTCGTCCGGAGCCTGTGGCGTTCACAGCAGACTGCATGGCCGCGGAGCAGCGCGCGATGACGTCATCAAATCGCGCGCCTGCCCCGCGGCCTTCCTGGGAGCTGAACAGACGGGATCAATAGATCCCAGATGTTCAGCCTCGGCTGCTGCCCGCACCGCGCGTGCAGGCGGCGGCCGTGATGGGCTACATGGCTGGTCTGTGACCCAGCCATGCAGCCGTGGGATGAAGGGGGACCTGCGCCACAGGCCGGCGCCGGTACTCGGGGCCCGCCAGGGGGAAACCCCAGCCTCCTGCGGCGACGCTCCGAGCCGGCGCTGCGGCCCGAATCCGGCTGTCGCTCCACATGGGCAGGGTAGGCGGCTGCCCGGGAGGGCCCCCTGAGATCGTGGGGCCCCCGGGCAATGGCCTACCTGGCCCAATGGAAGAGACGGCCCTGGGCCCAGAGCGTCTGGAAGAGGTTTTCATCCAGGATATCTCTGTACTTGGCTGCATTCATCTTTCCTTCAATTGTAACCAGTTGTCCTGTCCCTGCAGCTGAAAAACTCCCCCATAGTATGATGCTGCCACCACCATGTTTCACTGTTGGGAATGTATTGGGCAGGTGATGAACAGTGCCTGGTTTTCTCCACACATATCGCTTACAATTAACACCAAAAAGTTCAATCTGCGTCTCATCAGACCAGAGAATCTTATTTCTCATAGTCTGTGAGTCCTTCATGTGCTTTTTTGCAAACTGTATGAGGCTTTCATATGTCTTGTACTGTGAGAGGCTTCTGTAGGCACACTGCCATAAAGCCCCAACTAGTGGAGGGCTGCAGTGATAGCTGACTTTGTGGAACATTCTCCCATCTCCCTACTGCATCTCTGGAGCTCAGCCACAGCGATCTTGGAGTTCTTCTTTACCTCTCTCACCAAGGCTCTTCTCCCACGATTGCTTAGTTTGGCTGGATGGCCAGGTTGAGGAAGAGTTTTGATCGTCCCAAACTTCTTCCATTTTAAGATTATGGAGGCCAGTGTGCTTTTAGGAACCTTGAATACTGCAGAAATTCTTTTGTAACCTTGGCCAGATCTGTGCCTTGTCACAATTCTGTCTCTGAGCTCCTTGGGCAGTTCCTTAGACCTCATGATTCTCATGTGCTCTGACATGCACTGTGAGCTGTGAGGTCTTATATAGACAGGTGTGTGCCTTTCCTAATCAAGTCCAATCAGTTTAATTAAACACAGCTGGACTCCAATGAAGAAGTAGAACCATCTCAAGGAGGATCGGAAGGAAATGGACAGCATGTGAGTTAAATATGAGTGTCACAGCAAAGGGTCTGAATACTTATGACCATGTGATATTTCAGTTTTTCTTTTTTAATACATTTTAATAAATTTGCAAAAATATCTACATTTCTGTTTTTTTCTTTCAAGATGGGGTACAGAATGTACATTAATGAGTAAACAAATGAACTTTTTGGATCTTACCAAATGGCTGCAATGAAACAAAGAGTGAAAAATTTAAAGGGGTCTGAATACTTTCCGTACCCACTGTATGTGTCTATTTATATAGCGTATGTAAACTTCTGTTTTCAACTGTATGTACTAAGGGCGACATGTATGAACATTTGCGCTGACAGGCCAGTTCTAAATAACTTGAAGGCAGTGTAGAATGCACCAGAATGTATGAACCTGTTCTTCTGCGGTTCATACATACAGGCGCATTGTAGTAGTAGTTTGGAGTGCACCTGTTCATACATTCTTTTTGGCTCAAAGCACACCAGAAAACTGGCACAGCCCCATTCATACACGTCGCCCTAAGGTTTTGCGCTAGTTTCTGTTTTTTTTTTTTAAATATTAATCCAGGAATTGCCCTTCCACCCAAAAAAGTTGTGACTGAAAATATTATATTTATGGACAAAATTAAATAAAATGTGCACATTTTATGGGGAATATTAAACCTGCATGGATCTGACTTTAGATAGATGACCAACAATCTTGGTATTTATTAAAAAAAAGATCCTTTTATCGAAAAAATATTTAAAACGTACAGTCTAATGGAGGCAATATGCATACGTTACAATTAAGAGCTTTGCGCTCAAAACGGGCCAACGTTTCCATGGTTCCTACATTAGATTCCACATTTTTTTTTTTTCTTTGTCAAAAACAGCTTTATTAAAATCAAAGACTTGGAAAAACAATAGTTACATTATAAAGACATCCTTTGGAAGGTACTATTGATAGTATAACAATAATCGAGAATATACAGTGTACAGAACAGGTCAGTTTAAACAGAGCTTACTGGATACAATTGTAGGAACTGCTGTTAATGGTTCATCTGTCAAGTCATAAATTCTAATCAGCATCCTAGCGTAAGTGGGATAACCTAACGGCCTTTACAATTGAGCAACTATTGTCACTAGTAAATAGGGCATGGTACATTAATAAAGCATAAGTAAAACATAGAACCAACACAAACTATATTGGACGAGACAGCGCGGCACCTCCAGACTCTCATTGATGGTGTGTTTCCATCAGGCCTACAGAGAGCAGTCCATTACCTGATGCAGTATGAGAAGGGTCGTGGCGTTGCCCAACACCCAGCAAACCCTCAGTAAGTTTTAAATCCCGGGGAGAGGCGAAAGGTTTCCCCCCCCCCAGACCCATAAAACTTGGAAAAGTTGTTCGAATCCCCCTTATTCCTCCATTCGTGCAGATTGAAAATTCTTTGAACCACTCGAGAGCTGGGGATTTGGGTTTGATCCCACTTTCTAGGAATCAAAGATTTTCCCGCCATGTAAGAAAATTACAAGCCCCTTTTTTGCGCACGGTTGCCAAGGGGTAGATAAGGACCCAGAAGAATGCCAGGAGGTTTTGAAAAGCGACCCCAAAAATTAATGATACTTCCCAACCTTCCCCCAAAAAGATGAGATCTCACTTTCCCCAACAGATATGGGACATAGTTCCCAGCGCTTTCTCACATCTCCAGCGGGGATGGGAACCAGGATGATCTTGTGTAACCCCCTTAGGCACTTGTCCACCTGGAGGGCCCTTATATTTAAAATTTCTTGAATTCGACAAGCACCGAAGCCTTGCCGCTAAGACACAGGCCCTTGAGCCAAAATCCTCCCCCAAAAAAGAAAATTTATTCCCTGCTCCCCCTTTTGATAGGCGGGCCGTCTCCGGCAAGTGTTTCTATCAATTTTTTATACGTATGGATGAGATGCTAATCGTGGTTGCTGAATGCAACCCTTTAAAGCGGTCAGCTCTTAGTAAGATTGGTTTGTCCTTATTGTATTGAAGTAAGTTTCAATTGAAATATTGCAGCCAAAAAATTTGGGGAAAAGATAATGGCAGGCACCAAATCTTCGTGGTTTGAAGGGAGGGAAAAAACTTCAAAAACCCTAATGGGTGGGTTTGGGGGGCAGCCCCGTGATTTTGCATGGCAAGCTGGGAGTGGATCCTGGGTTACCTGAAGGGGATAAGTGGTCCCCCCCGGGGAGTAGGGACCATATTTGGGGCCCTTTTAAAATTTAAAAAACCGGCAATGTAACCCGGGCAAAAAAAAAGGGGTTCAACCTTTTAAGACCTTTCAGGAGGCACAGCCGGGGAGCGCCGAAAGGGGGAACCGCTATTTGTTCCTCGATTCGGATCAGATTTTTAAGTTTTTATTTTGAAACCGTTATACTCTAGCCCCCGTTGCTGCAAAATAGTGGGAATTTGGGGGGGCAGATAGGCCACCATTTCCCTTTTTTACAAAATGTCCCTGCAATTCTAGGTTTTCCCATTTGCCCATTCAAATTTCCTGAAGCAAATTCATTTTTTGAAAAAAAGGGGGTTGGGCAATTTAAGGGGGGTTGTTGGATAAGTTAATGTCGGGTAGAATATTCATTTTAAGTTATTAAACCTCCTATCAAAAGGAGTCTCTCTTCCCTTAGCCAAAACCAGTTTGATACATTTTTGAAGGGGGAAAAGTTTAATGTAAGGCTTGGTGAGGTTTGCGTTTGAATACCAAGGTAGGAGAAAGACTCCTTAGCCCTTTTAAAGGGGAAACCTCTTCTTAGGGTGGCAATTGTTTGCAAGTTAGAGTAACGTTCAGGGTTTACACTTTTGGTTTAGTTAACCTTAAAGTTAGAAAAATCGCCGAACCATTCAAAGTTCCATAAAAGCGGGCAGGGAGATTCAGGTTGCGGGGGACATTTTAGAAGTGATCACCCAGCAAATGCAGCGCCTTTGGTGTTCTTTTTAAACCTTTTATCCCTTTGAATTTTCCCCTGTCCCCCTGAGGGATTGGAGAAGATATTCCATGGTTTAAAAAAAAAGGAGAGGGGAGAGGGGGAAAAACCCTGTCGCTTTCCCATTACGGATATAAAAGGATCTGGACAAGTCACCATTGATTTGATTTGAGTGATGGTTGGTGGTATAGGGAAAAATTTTTTTGGGCTTTCATAGGTAAAAGCCCCAAAATTTGACAGGGGAGATTTTTAAAGAAGGCCCAATTTTCCCCTGTAAATGCTTTCTCTGCATCCAGAGAAAAACAACATGGTCGGAAAATGGGTCCTTTCGGGGGCTTAAAAGGGGATTAGGGCAAAAGTTTTCGGGGTGTTGCCCCGTGCCCTTCTGCCCGGAAAAACCCCCAACTTAAATCGTAAGGTACCCGGGTCCGGTGGGAAGGGTTTTATTAATTTCGGGTAGCTATGAGCTTTCCCTTTCCCGTTTGTACCCTACATTAAACAGTAAAAATTGGGTCTGTAATTAGAGCACATTAATGGGTCTTTACCCGGCTTGGGTTAAAACTGAGATTTTGTCCCTGAAAAAAAAGGAAACAGGGGAAACGGCTGATGGGTTGATACTAAAATTTAAAAGGGGGACAGAATGGGGTCACAAAGCTTCCCCCTCAACCCCCCAAAAAAATTGGCTGTAAAGCCATCTGGGCCAGGATTTTTCCCCTGGGCAAGGCTGAAACGGCCTGAAATTTAATTTCCCCCCTTGGGGAAAAGGGGCCTAAAGGGTCATCAGTTTTTCAGAATAAAGTTTTGGGGAAAGCTGGTGAGCTCTCATAAAGCCCCCCGGTTTAAACCCCCCCCAGGAGCGGGCAGAGGGGGAAGAGCCAGACGAGGGCAATTTATATAGACCCGGGTTGAAGGCAGGGAAAAGGTTATCAAATTTTTTCCGATGTAATATGAGCCTTCCTATTTTGCCCTTGTTGTGATCCCCGGGATATAAAGAAAGCTCTTTCTATCTCTCAGTGCCTGGCCACCCATTCTGTCGGCTTTTTACCCCATTTTGTAATACGATCCAGCGGAGCTGTTTAACTTGACAGCCTTCTTCCCCAAAGGGCTGGGGATTTGTGTTTGGTGGATAAAAACTCGCGTAGATCGTTTGGGGAAAAATTTGTAGTTTTATCCCTTGCCCCCCAATTGCTGCCAGCCTTGACAAAAATAGGGTAAGCTTGGCGGCGCTTCCCTCTTCATCTAGCCCATGCTTAAAAAAAATTTCCCTCGGGCGACACACTTAAAAAGCCTCCCAAAATTTTGCTGAGGCGAGGGTTTTTGCCCGGAACGATGGGCCTCTAAAAAAGTTTTTTCCACCGTCCCGGGACAGGTCAGTTAGGCACCCCGAGTCTTTTTTTAAAAGCGATTCTTTAAAGGGGTTGGGGGGCCAATTATTTTTTTGGGGGCCCGGGAAACTTCTGCATTTCCCAAACCTCGCAAAAAACGGTGCGTGGTCAGAAAGAAAGTTTTTCCCCTTTTTGGGAAATTTCCCAAACCTCGGGGAAACCCGGGGACATTTTGGGGAAAAAAAAAATATAGTTATCCTACTATCCCTCTGATTTTGGGGGGGAATAAAATGTTTTGTCCCGAGTGTCGGGGGCCCCCAGGCGCCAAAGGGTAAACCCAAGCTGCATATCATGCGGGGAAAACCCTTTCTTATTTTGTTGATTTTTTGTTAAAGGGGATGACTTTTGGGCCCTGAGGTTTGTGTCTAACCCGGATTAAAGGGCCCCAGGTTAAAGTCGCCACATAATATAACCCTTCCCTTTTTGCATACGCATTAAAAATCACCCAAGCCCGGGGAAAAAAGGAAAAAAGGGAAAAGCTGTCCCTGATTCGGCGCATATATATTCGCAATGGTGAAGGGGGGACCCCCAAATGTCACACTGGGCAAAAAAAATTCGCTTTGGGGCATTTTTTTAAAGGGTGGTCACTCGAACTGGAAGATTTTTTGGGAAAAAGATTGCTACCCCTTTTTGATTTATACTGGGGTTTAAATGCTGTGACACCACGTGGGAAAATACTTATTTTGATGGCTGTCAGATGCCGTCAGCAGGGGGGTTTTCCCTGCAAAAAAAGGGAAAATTTTGGGGTTCATTTTTTTGCAGGGTGATGGGAAAATTTTTTGGCCCGTCTTTTTGGGATTTTAAAACCCCCTTAAAATTAAGGGATGAAAACTGCAATTTTGTCTTAGTAATGGTGGGGGTAAAAAGCGGGGGGGTGGGTTTTAGAGTCGGATTCGGTGCCCACATTGCCCCAAAATTTAGAAAAAAAAACTGGTAGAAAAAGAAACCCCGTAGGCTAATATTAACCTTTTACTGGGGCCAAACCACAAAAACCCGGCCAATGTGTAAATCTAAACCCCTGAAGATATCAAATTTGCTAGATACAAGAAATAGTGTGTTTGTAACCTATGGGGGGAAAAGGCGTATGAAATGGCAAAAGAATAAAACTTTCCTTAGCGTTTCATTTGAAAAAAACGGGGGGGCAAAAGTAAGAAAAAATTTTACTTTGGAATTTGCTAACTGTGTCAAAGAGTAATATCACTTAAAGTTTAAGGAAAACTTTTCACTCATATAAAAAAGGTTCAAGTCCGAAGTCCAGAAACATTACAGGGAAAGGGGGGGAAGGAAAGAGGCATCCCCCGTTTCCCTGTACATGGTAAAGGGTTTTAAAACCCAAAAGGCCCAAAACCCAAAAAGGGGTTTGACCCAAAAGGGGTCTCAGGGGTAGCCCCAAAAAAAAAACACCCCATGCGTATTAAACCTAAAAGCTCCGTTTCGCCGCACCACCCTTTTCTCCAGAGGGAGAAGTCATCTCTGATTCCTACCCAGACGCTTTTTCTTTGGGAGGAGCAACTCTCTTTCCCTCTCTGTGGGGGGGGCCGGGCCGGGGAACCCTTTTACCCGGGGGCCCCCCAATTTAACCCGGCCCCAATCAGGAAGGGTGAAAGGTGGGTACCCTTTAAAGTGCAGTGAGGAATTTTGAAAAACCAGTTGGGGGACTTAAAAGAAAACGTGCCCTTTTCCGTTTTTTAACATGAGGGAAAGGGGTATCCCCATCTGTACTGTTTTTTGCTTGTTTTGTAGAAAGGGGGTTTAATGGCTTTCCCGCTGCTTAAGGCGTAAGGTGCGTTAGATAGGCCGGAAAAAATTAGAATTTTCCCCCCCTCATGCATGAGGTTTTGGGTATTTTTTGCCCTTTTCATTATTTCTTCCTTGACGGCGTAGTAATGAATGCGGAAATATTAGTCACGCGGTCTTGGGTTTCCCAGGATCGAGGGGTAGAGCCCTGTGAGTTCGGGTCGACTCCAAGGGAGTGTACCAGGTTGTCCATGAGTTGTTGAAGAGCCGGATGAGCGAGGGGCCCCAAAGGGTTTTGTGTCTTAACAGACCGGGAAATTTGCCTTAATTTTTAATGTTTTTCCTTGCGGTTCCTGTTCCCCCAAGTGTCAAAATGGTGAAAAAGGACTTTGCTGGGTGGTTTGTTGATTTGCGACAACCGCGTGCAGTTCAGCGATCGATTGTTGAACCGCATTATGAGACGTTTCAAGAGTGTGGATTTTGTTTTGGATGGTAGATATATCCGTCTTAACCATGCGGGTCTTTTGGGACGGCCCCTCTAAAAACCCCTGACCCAGAGCTGAAATTTCACTTTTGGTGGGCAGAAGCGTTAACAGCGCCTGAAATTTCCCGGGTCCCCCTTGTAGAAACCAAAGGAGGGCCTTTCCCCTAGCAAAAGGCCCAAACTGTTCAGCAGATGTGGGAGAGGGGGCCCTGGGGCCGAACCGCAGTTAAAAGGGTACCGGAGGAGATTCTGGGCCCGCCCTTGCCAGTCCCGATGGGCCCCCTGCGGGCCAGCGCCAGCGAGTTTTCAGGTGGGGTTCGCCCCCAAAAACCCTTTTGAAAATTAAACAAGAGAAAGCAAAGGGGTCAGGCAACTGATTCCCGGGGAGCCCGCTACAGACTGTAGATTTAGGGAAAGGGAGGGGTTTCGGTTTCCGGCCCGGAGATGGGGAAACTGCACTTAATTTTGTGTGCTGACCGGGGCTAGCAGGAGGAGCGCATGGGCCTGGGTCAGTCTGTGAATGGAACACCAGTCCTCCTCCCCTCTCCCCTCTTGACATATCCTGCAGAGTCTGTGGTGCTGGGGAAAAGCGCGGAAAGCTCTCTCTCCCCTCCTGTACTGGAGCTGTGGGTGTGCGAGCACTTGAAGCTGAGGCACTCAGTGATGGCGGCGCGTCACTTCCCAGCATGGCTGCCCCCGACTCACCATGCGCTCCCGTTCCTCTCCCTCCTCTGCGCCGGGCTCGGGTGTGTTGCGGCGAGTCCTGCGGGCTTAAAGCACTGAACTCCTGTGCCGCTGTCATGTGCTCGAGGTCCAGGGCCGCGTTCATCATCGCCGCCTCTGTTTCCCGGGTGCGCGGGGGGACACCAGGGGGCTGCGTCCTGCAGGAGAAGGGTTTGGGCCCGCTTGGAGAAGAGGCCGTGGAGACCGGAGCCGACTGCAGGTCAGCAAGCGGCGCACAGTAATTTCTGATGGGCACACCTGGTGCCGGAGTGTCAGCTGGAGCCTTTGGGGTCTTCTTTGCTTTCCGTAGGCTCATCTTGAGACAGGTTTGGGTTTTTTGAAAGCTGGGCCCCCACGGGGGGCTTTTCCTAAGACACGGGCTGTTTTTACATTGCCAGGCCAAGCCCCCCCAAAATTCCCATTTTTTAAAAGTTAATTTAAAGATTTTAAAAGATTGCTGGATCGTTTTAGTTTTTCCATTGGGGGACTTTACACCCCACAAAGTGTATTTTCCGTGCCAAAATTGGGACCCTTTTGAAAAAGGTGAAACTGGCAAAATTTTTTATTTTTTTTTAGACATATGAGGCCTTCATGAAAATTCTATCTGACTTACCGGAGGAAGATCACTTTGGAATTGTGAAGTTCAGTGGGAATGTTGTGAAATGGAAGGACACTCTTGTGAAAGCGACGTCTGAAAATATCCAAAGTGCAAAGGAATTTGTGGGCAAGATCAAGGCCCATGGAGGTGAGTTATACTGCAGCAGGGGCATGAGGTTCCCCCCGGGGGCTGGTGCGAATGGGGCTTCCCCGTAAACCCAAATTTCCAAAATTTCCACTTGGGGATAGGGCATTTATAAATTTTAAAGGGGTGTTCACCTAAAATTTTTATATTTTTTTCATTAGCATAGTTGATCCGATTTAAAATAAAAAAGTTATCCTCACCTTTTCCCACAGCTCTGTTCCCGCCGTGGGTGTCCTTCCCCCTTTACCAGTTGTTATTTTCCCTTTTTTTAGGGCAGGAAAATCCCCCCCCCCCCCCCCCCCCCCCCCCCCCCCCCCCCCCCCCCCCCCCCCCCCCCCATTGCGAGTGCTTGACAAACAAATGTTCAGAAGGAAACTGGGGGGCATGTGACTACTACAGCAATTGGGGGGTGGGTTTTTTCCCCTCCCCAAAAAAGAAGGAAGTAAACAGAAGATAGGCAGCAGGTGAGGTGGGAGGAGATGTAAGTATACTTTTTTTTTTAATTGGGCCCTACCATGATAATAAAAAAAATGAAAGGGGAAAAACCCCTTTAAGTTGTTCTTAAAGTTCCCTTTATGGGTGACCTATTTGTGGGGACCCGCAGCATACATTTAAATCAATAGTTCTCTGCAGTGGTTCTTTGCTCAGACTGATAGTGGTATTGTAGGGTTTGCCTCACCAGGCTGTTTCACAGAGCCACAGCCGCTTCGCTCAACTTATTTGGGCAGGTTTTTGGGTGGTTCTATGAGTGGGGGCATATTTTAATTTTGGGTGCCATTCAGAAATATCAGGGCCCCATATAGCTTAAGTGTCTGGGCCCCTCCCACTACCCGCCCACGCCAAACCAGCATTCCCAAAAGCAAAAAACCGCAATATATAAAGGGCCAAATAATTCCCCAAAATATCACCACATATCTTCAAACCCTAAAAATACTTAATAAAAAACCCCGGGGGCCCTCTTAAAAGCTTTTTGGACCCTGGGGGAAAAATGTTTCACTGGGCCCCCCAAACCAAAAAAAACCCCTCACAGGGCAGATATAAAACATTTTCGATAACAAATTTTTTAACCTGCCACAAAATTGAGGGCCCATAGTGGCCAGGACCCCAGCTCAGGTCACCCCCCACAAAGACAAACGATACAACACTGATCCAACACAAAAAGCAATATCACCCCGATAAACCAGGGGCTCCAGGAGTTTTTCTTAAATTTAAAGAGTTGGGTTTTTTTTCCCCTTTCTTCTTCATCGACTCAGACCGCCATGAGAAATTTTTCCCGGGGAAAACTCAGCCCGTAGAAATTTAACGCACAAAAAATTTTTTCTTCTCCCTTTATCACACTTTCCTACCAAATTTCCTTTCCTCCCGGTATGGGTTTCCCCCATTAAAATAAGTAGGTAGTAATGTTGCCAAAAAATAAGTAGGTAAAGGGTTATGAGCCCTAGTAGTAGTTATTTCAGGCCCCCCTGTAGGTTTGGTTTAAAATAGCCCCCCTAGAAAGACAGGTATATTTGGCCCCCATAGGTAGATATACAGCCCCCTGTAGGTAGGGCATACAGGGGGCCCCCGTTGAAAAATAGGTTATATGCCCCAAATAGGTTGATATACTGCCCCCCCCCCCCCAGTTTGGTAGGTATACAACCCCCCTGGGTTTTACAGGCCCCTGTAGGGAGGTACATAGTCGCCTGTAGGAAGGTACACAGCTCCATGTAGATATATAGCTCCCTGTAGGTAGATACAAAGCCCCCCTGTAGATAGGTATACCTATCCACAATAATAAGTAGAAAACTGTCATTAGTAGTGGCTGCACAAGGTGAGGCTGTGACCCCCCTAATTTTGTGTAGGGTTGGAATTCAGGGCATCCCCAAAAACCTTTAAAAAATTTTACCCCAAATGCTTGTTTGGGAAAAAACAGAGACCTATTCAAGTAACCCCCCTGTCTTTTGATTTTTATATATATATATTTTAAAATATATATTTATATTTATATATTTATATATATATAATCAAAAAACAGTGGGGTTGCTTGAAAAGGTCTCTGTTTGCCACTTAAATTTTAAGTAATATTAGAAAGGGGATAGTATAAGTACCCTATATATAAAATATATATTATATATTTTTATTTATAAATTTTATATTTATTTTAAATTTTATATTTTTTAAAAAATTTGGGTAACCCGTAAAATTTTCCAATTTTCCCGGAAGTCCGTAGGCAGACCCCCTTGGGATATTAAACCCCCTAGGGGGTTTAGGGAAAGGGGAAGTTAAAAAGCAGTTTTTTGAAAATAATCAACCACCCTTAAATGTTGCCCATTAAAAAACCCCGACTGGAACCCCCGAAAAAACCCAAACCCGTTTGTATGTAGCAAAGAAGGGAAATAAAATTTGGGTTTGGGGAAAAAATTTTGTGCCTTTTGGACTCCAGGAAAAAGGAAATTTCGGTAAACACCCTTTTTTCTTTCCCCGATCACCTTTCGGCCCCACACCATTGGGGATTTAAAAAACCCAAACTTAAAAAGGGCGAGACCCCCACAAACTTTTTTGAGTATTGATTCAACCCAAAAATCGAACATTCTGAAGAGGGGTACATTCAATTTTGAATGTTTTACAAATGTTTATTTGGGGAAAACCATATTGCCCGGGCCCTTAAAAATTTAATCAAGAGGCACTTGCCCAAGGTCTGCCCAGGACACTGCAGTGGATCTGATGGAATGAGTTCAGAGATAAAAAGGTGAATCTTGACCCAGAATCCTGTAGTATTCTTTTATGACATCTTTAAACTGGCAGACCAGAGTAGTCTTGTTGGCTTTTTAACCTTTTCTATTGCCATGAAGTTGCAGGAACAATGCTTCATCCAACCTGAATGGTTGAGTAACTTGCAGATAATTGAGCACCGCTCTTCTTACACCCTGAGTAAAAAAACACTCCAATTCTTTGGGGCTTGTGAACAGCTCAATGGCTGAACAAACATGAACCCAGTAGCTAGCAACTTTGCCATTTATGCTGACTGGGAAAAAGATTACATGTGCAGCTAATTGCTAGAGCAAGATGAAAAACTGCACACCAACTTTAACACCTATTCACACCAGCATGCAGAAAAGCCACAGTATAATGCATGGGGAGATTGCACAGATGCAAAGTAACCAATGAAACAATCACTCATACAACCTCAGGGCATGAGGGAGGTGGTTGCTGGTACTACAATTGCATATAATAAGGCGATACAAAAGTGTGCCATAAATATATATATGTGTGGTACACAATGCTGGCTTACAACCTATTAGTGACGCCTATACTATTAGACCAGGCGGGCTGCCCAGCATTTTCTAAGTGTCCAACATAACACTGGCACACTCTGCTCCCCAGCACTCTTGTGAGCTTGTGTCATGGGGCCCCATTACCAACTAATACCTCATATTTAATATTTTTCCAGTATGCCCTTTTTTATTTGCCCAACAGTGCTGGGGAGCAGAGTTCTGGTTAATGTTAATGTAGTGCACAGAATAAGACAATTGTGTTGGTCTCTCATATATGGTTCTCTATAAGAGAGATCTAGTATCCCTAACTTTTTTTGCTGTAGTAATGGCCACTAAGAAAAAGTGTTTCAAGTGAAACACATTTGAGACTAAACTCCAGCATGGCCTCAAAGGGTGGACCTGTAAAGGCTTTCAGAACAAGTGATAAGTCCCATGATGGTGTGGGATTATGCACCATCGGTTCAAGATTTCTGATTGCTTTGAAGAATTCTTTGGCCAAAGATTGATTTGAGAATCTTGATTCCATCTGAGCATTAATTGCTGTGATCTGGACCTTCAATGTATTTTATCTGAGGCCCTTATTAAAGCCTTCCTGGAGAAACTGTAGTAGAGAGACAGCGAGTCAGTGGAGGCTTTTTCTGAGGAGCACCAGCCTTTGTATAATCTCCAAATCCTGTTATAAACAGATATAGTTGCAGGTCTTCTAGCATTCAGAATGGTTTTAACTACTTCTTCTGAGAGACCAGAATGTCTTAAGTTTTTCCGCTCAGCCTGCAAACCATCAGATGGAGTTTGTGCACTTGAGGGTAAACATGCTGTTGTGAGATAGTAGGTCCTGCTGGTAGTTTCTTGATAGTGACAATACGAGAGAGAATCATACCAACAAGGCCAGAAGGGAATAATCGCTATGACCTTTGCTTGCTTGTCCAGAATCTTCCTCAGGACTCTCAGAATCAGAAGAGGAGGAAACAAATAAATAAATTAATTAATTGTGGAAACAGATGGGTTCAGCCACATTATGGACCTGGCATGCCCCCAATATCAGATGCCGAGCAGGCATTTGTTCGCCAGAAAAGCTGTCCATGCCCTGTCCCGCCACGTTGCAGAAAAGATCTCCAGCGCATTGGCTGCATCTGTGTCCACCAAAGTCCATCTCACTACAGACACATGGACTAGTAAGCATGGTCAAGGGGGATACATCTCACTGACTGCTCACTGGATGAGTTTGGTGGATGACAGTGCCTCGGGTGAGGGGTCTCGGCCGACACTCCTCAACACTGCTGGAATGGTGCAGAGTCCAGATCCCCAACCTTCATGTGCCAAGAGAAACCAGGCCATTCTCAAATTAATTTGTCTTGGAGACTGTCAGCACACAGGTCAAGAGCTGTGCACTCAGACCGACCAGTGGCTGGGTGCTAAGAAGCTGGCGCCAATCAAGGTGGTGTGCGACAATGGGAGCGATCTCCTTGTTGCCCTTAAGATCGGTAGATGCACATCTCTTGCCTGGCACATGTCATGAACCTGGTTGTGCAGAAATGTCTCAGGTGCTACCCGGGTCTTAACTGTCTGCTGAGGAAGGCTCGAGGTCTTAGCTCACACTTCTGGCGTTTGGACCCTGCTTCAGCATGACTGGCAGTGTTGCAGCGTGATATGTGCCTTCCTGTCAACCGTCTGATATGTGATGTGGCAACACACTGGAATTTCACACTCCACATGCTCCAGCGATTGTGGCAGCAGCGTAATGCAATTATGCAGTATGAAACATCACATGGCCTGACTAGCAGTGGTGTGGACCTCGAGGTGTTGATCCATAGAGAGTGGAGACAAGTGAAGGATATCTGCACCATCCTTGGCAGTTTTGAAGAGGCCACCAAAATGGTCAGTCGGGATGATGCCCTTGTCAGCATGACCGCTCTGGTTATAGTTTTACTGGAACAAATGTTAGACACTCTGCGGCAGCAGGTCCCAGCAGTGATTGAGGAGGAGGAGGAGCAGGCGGACACAGAGCCTTACTTGCCAGACGATGTAGAAGGCCCGACTGTTTTGCAATTGTATAGGTTTTCTTTAGGTGGTGGATCTAGGTTGAGGGCAGGTGCAGGACAGCAGTTCAGCTCACAAAGTAGAGCGCATGAGGCTAGCCGGGGCTCTGGTGATGGTCAGGATTAGGAAGTAGAAGAGGATGAGGCAGGGGTGGACACCACCAGTACTGATTACCCTTCAGTGGTAAGAGGTTGGCACAGATTAAAGGAGGAGGAGGTAGAGGAGGAAGATCCCGTTAGTGCCCCATCGACCCCGAGGCTTGGGAGATCCCGGCAGCATCTCACACATGAGTGCTCGGATCCTACATTACCTGCAACATGATCCACGCATCAAGGCAATAAAAATGAAAAGCGATTACTGGGTGGCCACCCTCCTTGACCCACCTTACAAGACAAGAGTGAGCAGTTTCCTTCCACCCACAGAAATTGACAGTAGAATGCAGGAACTTGAGACAGTGCTCATTGACCAACTCGAGATATCTTTTGCATCTTCACATTCTAATGTCACAATGGAACAACTTCAGAACCTCCATGTTCCTCATTGGCATGTTCTCGCTGCCACCAATGGTTCTGCTGTTTAATCTAGTCCAGCCTGCAGAGGCATAAGTTCAAGTTCTTGGGCCCTGGTGCAAACAGTGAAATGGGACAACTCCGTTACCAGGGATGCCATCAGTGATCTATTAACCATTTCAGGGCCCCATACAGCCAAATCAAGAGGGTTCCCCACCCATTACTAGTTCCTATTTTTTAACATATCAGTGGGCCTCTTTTTGACTAGGGCCCCTGACAGGAGTACTGCCTGTACTGCCCTATTGGCCCCCCTGCCAATTACCATGTGCCATTCCCAATATCGGTCTCTTCTTATGTGTCAACGGGGCTTTTGGGCCCCCTCAGGATGCAGGGCCCTGTAGCGGCTGCTACCACTGCACACCCTATAACTACGCCCCTTCCAGCTAAACCTTTATGTTCCCCGTTGGGATGTTCTTGATGCCACCACATATATCACATGTTCAAAGCTTGCAAGCAGAGGCGTAACTTGAAGTTCTTGGGCCTTGGTGAAAAAAGTGAAATGGGGCTCCTGCCAGTTACAATGTGCCATTTCCAATACCGGTGTCTTCTTATGTGTCAAAGGGGGTTTTGGTCCCCCTCAGAATGCAGGGCCCGAGAGCAGCTGTTACCGCTGCACCTCCTGTAGGTGTCCTTTTTTTTTTTTTTTTCTCATTCAAAAGAACTTTATTAAAAGTGAGCAGGATTTATGTAAACAGTAACATAAACATAAATTGGAGATAACAAGTGTATCTTCTCCAGAATACCTTGAGTGTATAACACATAAGAGAATCCGCAGAAGGTAGCTATAAGAGACGAACCCGAGCAGTATAGTAACATACCGTCTGCGTAATACAGCCATCATATATGCGGTCACTAACATGAAAGTATGCTATAATGAGAAGTCAGAGGCTGCCTTAGCTACAGTGAAAGTGATTCATCGTTGTTTCTCAGCTGTAGCAAGGAAGAAGACAAGATCCCGTTCGTATATACATTATGAATTAAAGAACAACATCAGAACATTGAACAATAAGGAGCAACCTAAGGGACAGTGTTCGGTCTCAACAGCATGTGCTTCAATCAGCCAGCTACCATCTGCCACAGGGAAGACTCCCACAGACTCGAGGGGGTGTAGAGGTCAGTGACCAAAGGACCGATATTGGTCAGTCTGGCAAAACACTAGCCAGTCTTCCCATAACCGGAGGTGCCTCATCGCCAATTTGGGAGTGTCATTTCGCAATTCCTCCATTCGTTGTAGTGCATGGACCTCCTTTAGCCATGTGGAGATAGTCGGCTCCGCGGTCAACAACCACAGCCGCGGTATAACTATCTTTGCAGCCAGGATCAGAAATGAAAGCAAATGGGTCTTGAGTGTAGATACCGGGAGAGGGACATTGAGAAGAAGTAAGGCGGCTGGGTCATTTGGCACTTTAACCCCAGTAATTGAGTAAATGAGATCCAGCACTTTCAACCAGTAGGGCTGGATCTTTGAGCAGCCCCACCAGATATGAGACATTGAGCGAACGGCGAATTGACAACGCCAGCATGTGTTAGAGGCCCCAGGATATAAGGAATGTAATAAAGCTTGAACTCTGTACCAGCGCATGATAATTTTATAATTTAACTCATGGGCTTTGACCGAGACGGATGACTCATGTGTTAGAAAGAATGCCTTCTCCCAGACCTCTGTCTCAAAAGTTCTACCCAGTTCCCTCTCCCAGCTCCCCTGGAATGGATATCCCTGCACAGCAGGAGGTTGCAGTAAGCCATAAACTCTTGAGAGGGTACGTCTCCCAGTGGGACCCCTCAGACACCACTCCTCAAAAAGTGAGAGGGGCCTGTGTATGTCCATTGGGGTTTTAAAGGCACTATATAGACTCCGTAATTGATAGTAACTTAAAGTAGAGAAGGTTGACACTGTTGGGTCACCCACTAGATCTTGGTAGGATCTAATAGAATCGTCTGTAATCACTCTCTCAAAAAGGGCAGAGGATGGATCCGCACCCAGTAGTGAAGTCAGGGCTGTGGATATAGGTCTCGATACACCCGGATTGCCCACAATAGGTGTGAGAGGTCCCCCTGGCCGGAACAGGGTCATTTTAGAAGGAAAAGCTCTACATACTGCTATAGAGGTTCGGGTCACCAGTGGAGTCTGGTGAAGGAGTTTTTTAGGCATGTGTAGGACCGGCAACCAGGGGAGTGCTGCAACTGGAGCACCATACATTTGAGATTCAAGTTGGACCCAAAGTTTCGAAGAGACATTATGAAAAGAGTCCAAAACACGCGTCATGGTTGCCGCTAGGTAATAGTTTTGTAGGTCCGGGAGAGCTAAGCCTCCTTCAGCTTTGGGCCTAGTAAGTATGAAGTGCGCCAATGTAGGATGTTTCTGGGCCCACACAAAGTCTGAGGCCAACTTACGCAATGTAGCAAAAAAGGACTTGGGGAGCAGGACAGGAATGGCTTGGAATAAATACAAAAGTCGAGGGAGAACATTCATTTTAATTATGTTGATGCGTCCAATCCAACTAAAGTCCCTCCTGTCCCATCTCAACAAGTCGCGATTGAGAATGCTAAGCATTGGGGTAAAGTTGAGCTCAAAGGTTTTTTCCAGGCTTGCAGGGATATGAACCCCGAGGTACCTGAAGGAGTTTGCTGTCCACGAAAAGGGAAAGGTAGACTTCAACTGTCACAGCGCATTATCCGAGATGTTCAGGCCCAGGGCCACGCTTTTAGTCATATTGATTTTGTGATGACTAAAGGAGCCATACTGTTGTAAGACCCTAAGTGCTACTGGCAGTGACTCCAGTGGTTTTGACAGATAAAGCAGCAAGTCATCTGCAAAAGCCGAGCATTTAATCTGTTTGCCGGCAATGCTGATCCCATGTATAGACGCATCTGCCCTTATGGCTTGCAGGAGATGCGCCATTGTCAGGATATAAAGTAAGGGGGACAAGGGGCATCCCTGCCTGGTACCATTGCCTATCACAAAGGGGGAGGAGAGCATGCCATTAACCCGGATCTGCGCTTGCGGAGAATGATATAAGGCCAGGATACGGTTCATCATCGTTGGTCCCAGTCCCAGTTGCTCCAAGACTCCTCTCAAAAAGGACCAATCAACACGATCAAAAGCCTTCTCGGCATCCAAGGATAAAATTAAACATGGGAGTTTGGTGGAGTGGACATGTTGGAGAAGAGTGAATGTTTTTAAGGTGTTGTCCCTTGCCTCTCTGCGGGGAACAAATCCGACCTGGTCCAAATGGATCAACGAATCCAAGAGCGGGTTAAGTCGCAGAGCAATCATCTTGGCAAAAAAGTTTAGCATCCGTGTTTATAAGGGAGATAGGCCGATAGCTTGAACATAAGGCCGGGTCCCTACCCTCTTTTGGAATCACTGTAATGTATGCTTGTAGGAAGGCCGGATCAAAATGCGATCCTTATGAGACTACATTAAAAGCCGCTAGGAGAGGAGGGGATAGGTCATCAGCCAAGGTTTTATAGAAGACGGCAGTGTAGCCATCCGGGCCTGGGCTTTTCCCGGAGGGGAGAGAAGAGATTGCTCGTTTAAGTTCCTCAGGGGCAAATGGCTCCTCCAGAGAGGCAAGGGACTGCGGGTCCAATGGGGGAAGAGCAGTTTTAGAAAGAAAGCTTTTTAGAGCATCCCGATAATCCTGATGCTCAAAAGCACTCGCAGTAGGAGGGAGGTTGTAAAGACTCTCATAATATGCATGGAACTCCTTCAGTATGTCCCTGGTGAGGTGTACCAAGCGACCATTCGAGCGTTTGATGGAGGGGATGAATAAGGAGGCTCTTTTATCAAGCAGGGCATGAGCTAAATATTTACCGGGCTTGTTGCTCCAGGTGTATAGGGAACTTGCACATAGTTGTCAATAGCGTTTGTGTTTGTATTCCATTAGTTGTAAAATTTTGTGGCGTGTGCGTATAAGATCTCTAAAGTCCGACTCCATTCCAGTGGATTTATGAGTCAGTTCGATACAGGTCAGTTGCAGCATGAGAGATTGTAATTTCTGTGCCCTTTCTCTTTTAAATCTGGCCCCGTGTTTTATGAGGACTCCACACAAAATACATTTAAGAGCCTCCCACTTAATCTGGGGGGCAGTAGGGTCGAGGGAGTGCGTGAGACGAAACGACTCGATCGCATTTTTCAGCCCCAGTCGGACAGGGCTCATTTAATTTCCAGGAGAAGGGTGGCTTAATATAGTTTGGAAGGATAAAGTCACAGTTTACTGGGGCATGATCTGAATGAAGAATATTCCCAATGAAGGCATGGGAGATTTGTGGCAAGAGAGAATGTGCGGGGAGTATATAGTCGATCCGACTATAGGACCTGTGTGGATGGGAAAAAAAAGTGTAATCTCGCTCGTCGGGGTGGAGGAGTCGCCAGACGTCCACTATTTGCATGTCACGGAGTAACTTTCTGACCTTACTCAGGGAGCTCATTGTCATTGTAGAGCGGCAGGATGAGGTATCTAATAGCGGATTCAACGCTAAGTTAAGATCGCCACAGAGGATGAGTTGTCCCTGAACAAAATTGGTGAGAGCGTTTAGAGTCTTGGTAAGGAAAGAGAGGATGCCAGTGTTGGGAGCATAGAGGTTGGCGACCGTGTAGATATGGCCCTGAATTTTACATTTTAGAATAGCATACAGCCTTATATACACAGCACTAATATACAGCAAAGCTGAAGGCAGATAGTGTGTATAAACAGCTTTCCTTTCTACACAGAAAGGATCTGCTGCCAGGCCAGACACAGTTAGGCTATGTTCACATAGCATAATTGCGGGGCGTAATTACGCCCCGCAATTACGCCGTGTGTTTGGGAGCTCGCGCGCGTATTCGCCACTAGTAATTGACATGTCACTTATCTCCCCCGCGGCGTATTTCGCGAGCGGGGAGAGGAGGTGTAATCCATAGTTCTCTATGAGAACTGTGGATTACGTAATGACTGGGAAGTATCTCGACCGTATTGAGCGCAGTGGGCCACGAAATACGGGCCGAAATACGTCCCAATTTCCCCCTGTAACTGCCTTAGTTTGCATGCCCTTAAGCCAAAAGGGGACGTAT